>JAGDQP010047164.1:0-15104 GCA_022664845.1 Lepisma saccharinum
TATAATATTTATTATTTTTTAACGTTCCAGAAGTTTAACACCCTCAACTTTGTTGCGGAAACAAAGGGTATTGAGAAGCACTCGCTCTTAAGAACCTGCTTGCTCTAATGGATAGAATCCGTTGAATTGCTAGTAGTGAGACATGGGTTTAATTCTCAGTTGATATTTCTTGCTTCTTTTCTACTTATAAAGAATTGTTCCTCTATCAACATTTAACAAAATTCACAGAAATAGCTTCGAAACCTAAGGTTCATTTTTTTTTTTCATTTTTCAACATTTATGGAACTCATGAGCACAGGTAAGATAAGTCAGATTAGATTCTTGTTTCATTATACGCATTATCAAAACTTTAGACACGTCACGGAAATAGCTGAATAAAGTCACGTTAGAGTGGATTCCTTTTTTTAAAAAAATATTTCTACGTGATACAAAATTACCCAATCTCTCTCCGTGCTGATGTAACTTTTGCTTGGAATTACTTCGGAGACCGACTCGCTGGCTTTACACACTCACAATCTATCTGGGCTTCGGCATATTAGCAGTTTGTAGTAGTAGTATTAGCAGTCAGAAGGAGTAGCACTATTAGTATTTATTGAATTAGAAGTAGTAGTAGTAGCAACAGCAGAAAAAAGTTAGAGCTGCGCTTCTACTTACAATCGCAAAAGAATCCGGTAGCTCGGTAGCATTTTAGCCATACAAGTAATATCTTTTATAAAATAGGATGGCAACACTGACAACTACAGTGCTTAGTTTCGAAAAATTCGCAGTGCTTGTGTCGAATAATGTTTATGGCAAGTTTGTCGCAGCTAGGTGTAGCTGAATGGAAGCAATTTAAATAATTCATGATATTCTTTAAAATGTGCTGACAATACTGAACTACTACACCAATCAAGACTGTTTCGGTGGCTCGGAGCTAATCTAAGACCTTTCGAAAGACACATAATGTATGTCTCTACGCCTTATGGTTCAAGAGATATATTTTGGCATTGACTGATAATACTGACAACGGGATTCCTGCGGAGCGGGAATAGTTGTGGTATGTTCTTAGTGAGTCAAACAATGTTTATGCCAAGTTTAGTGCTGCTATTACTAAAATAATGGAAGTAATGTGAAAAAAGATAATTTTATAGAAAATAGGCTAGCAACACTGGTAAGTGAATTTCTCGGCAACGTATGCTCTCTGAATGTATTTGTATTGCGTTGAATAATGTTTGGTGCAGCTAAGTATAACTGAATGGAAGCAATTTTAAGAATTGATTTTTAAAATGGTCTGGCAATACTGAATGGCTGCACCAATCAAGACGGTTCCAGTAGTTCTGAGCTGGTTTAACTAAGACTTTTCCAAGAACATCTCAAGCATCTCCCTACACCTTGTAAATCCTGAGATTTAATTTCTAGACACGGACGGACGGACTAACACCATGTGCGGGAATGGAAGGTCCATTTTGCTATAGCTTTTCTATTAAGAGACCTAAAAGCAGTGGTAGCCACAGTAGTAGTACGTAGTAGTAGAAGTAGTAAAGCCTACTTCACATTAGAAAATAAAGCTTTGTAAGCCTTCACTGTTCAACTTTTTAACAATAGTCAACTATGGACGATAATCGTATTTCAATTTCAGCGATGGCCGCTCAACGGATTCTGCTCGAGCCGATTCGACAATGCAATGCTATCTCAAATTCACTGTCACTAATCATGGGCGGATTTATGATGGCGCATGGGTGGCATTGCCCCCTAGTTATTTCAGAATGACTAAATGTTTCATTCTAAACGATAGCTTTTAAAGTAATTGACCCCCCCATCTCTTCCGCCCATGTGTCACTTCCACAAGAAAGTAGTAAATAACTAATTGAAATTGTAAAGGTCTATATTGGTTACTCTGTATTAACGAACGTTGCCATTAGTATTTAATACAAGCGATGGTAAACCAAGTGGGAACCCCCAACAGCAACTGGTAGGTAAACTAGCCTAGTGTGACCTAGATGCTGACGCTGACCTAGACGTTATCTTGATCATTTGTTTGTTTTCTAGGATGTGGCATTTGACTAGCCATAGGATGGTACAAAGGCGGACTGGGCCGCCCGGATACCCGGAAATTTCCGTATGGGCCCTGTCCTCTGCAAAATCACTTAAAATATGGCTGGATTAGTTATAACTAATTCAAACTCCGTTCTCGTTCATAGTAACCAGTGGCGTAACTAACAGGCCCGCAGTGCTAGCAAGGGGGGGGGGCTGGGGAAAGGGGGCCCCTGCCCAACCCGTAGCCTTTTTTGTTGAAAAATGAATAAGACAATAGAAAAGTCTCAAAAATACATGTAAGTTATTAACTCGAAAATGTAATCTCGTTCATAATTTATGTATTCAATAATGTGATGTGCAATCGATAACATATAAAGAGCATGGAGCTGATTCTCCAACGGTAAGGGAACCGTGTTAGACATGGAGTTGTTGGACACGAGTGGTTGAAATAAATAATGGTTCCCTGAGCACAGCGGTAATGTCAGAAAACGGGTCCGAAGCCCAAGAAATCGGGCCCCGAAGTTTCGAGTTTGGGTCCCTTCTATTCACCAATGAAATATGTAGTTCTTGGACGTGGGAGGTGGCATTGGAAAGGTCGTGGTCCCCTAAGCAGAGCGGTGATGTCACAAATAGATTCCGGGGCCCGATGTCCCCAGATATCTGGCCCCGAAAGTATAGGGTCGGGTCTTTTCTATTCACCAATGAAGCATGTAGTTTTTGGACGTGGGTGGTTGCATTGGAAAGGGTCGGTTTCCCCTGAGCACACCGGTGATGTCGTAAATCTGGCTCGGGGACCGAAGCCCAAGAAATCGGTCCCAAAAGGATGTTAATGCCATATTCTCCATGCTTTTTGCTTATAAAAGTAAGTTTCCTTATTATCCTTCCAGAATGTTATTCAACCGAACATTACAAGACAATACTGTGATACTGCATGTCAGGAAGGGCAGCGCAATATATTTGATATCGAATAGAAGGGTCTTGAGCTCGAATTCTTGGAGTTTGGGCCACGGAACCGATTTCTAACATCACCGCTGTGCTCAGGGGACCGGTTCTTTCCAACACCACAACTCGCGTTTCCAACTCGTCTAACACGGTTTCCTTACTGTAGGAGGATGTTCATGGAATATTCTCCATGTTCTTATCCAAGAGTAACAAAGACATTACAAAGCTGTGGGATTTAACAGGGCATTAGGTTGGGAAAATTTCTTTTTATCGTATACATAAAGTACACGGGAAATAGTGAACCCCAATGGAAACGCACCACTCCTTTCTTGCAAATCTTTATTTTTTAACTTACGATTTTTTTACTTTCAAAACTCGTGTAGAAGGAGGTCTCCATTGCTGATGCAATCATAGTTTTTTTAAGTTCGAGTCGATAAAGAGGAAGGGGGATAGCAAGATGTGGTTTCTAATTCGGTATACCTAACAATAGTACACGAATATTGACGAGGGCCCATTTGCGAATATTCTGGGGGGTTGGGGCACGCTATCTTAGTTACGCTACCGATAGTAACATTAAAAATAATATAGCTTGAATTGTGTTTATGCGTGTGTTATATGGAATAATTCATTCTAGGGAAATGTATGGATTACACAGGTCATATGGGTCTTTAATACGAAGGGCCCCCCAAAGCAAACAGTTGACAAAAGATATTACAATTCATCATTATCGTAACTTGGAAATTAATCGATTAACGATGAGCTTTCTGGTATTTTCTTAACACTTCGTTTTACAGCGATTAGCAATAAAGCATAATCTCACCCTTCCCAATCCCTAGAAAATAAATTTTACAATCATAAAAATCACACTTTTTTTTATTAAGTTGCAATACCAATTGTTTACACTACCATCTAAAACCTAGAGCCTCGAGAAGATAAAAATAACCGCGCTCATTGTTGTAACCTGAACTTGTTCTTTTTTTTTTTTAAAAAAAAAGGTAGAATTGAAAAGCGTTTAAAAATAAACTCCATTATAGCTAAGTACACTATTCGGAGTATTCTAGTTCAGTTTCAGTACAATTCCGATAGGTTTGCGAACCACGGTTAGAACGTACAGTACGCAAATAGCTGCCTATTTGTGACGCTAAACTGTAGTAAAAATTATGTTCTATATGCGATACTCTAAGCGTAGAACTGTTTCATTTGGCGAATTTGGTTTTCTTTAAAATCTGAAACTTTTGGAATCGAGAAAAGGTGCACGATTAACACTAAATCGAAATGAAAAAAATCCGGATATCAGAAACGTAAAGAAGCAGAGAATAATGCACTTGTCGCAGCTGGAAGTGATCCCAAACAGCGAAAACTGCTTTTTCTACCAACTTCTCAAGCGGTATAGGTAAACTATATATTTTTTATATCTTTCATTCATTTATTTGAATTTGTGGGATGTCAGCGACAGAGCAATTTACCTTAATAGAAACGACAAGGGGAAGACGTTACCCACGGCCAGTGCCGAATTAATCCGCGTGGAAGCCTCCAAGCTACTCGAAAAATCGCCCCCAAATAAAAATAAAAAGAAGTAGCTGAGGAAAAATAAAAGAAGATGAAACTTTTGTGTGCGCGCTCTACTGGGAAAACAATAACATTGAGATAACAATAAGTAGAAACGTATGTACGTCGGGCGCTAGATTGGAAATAACCATCACTACTATGCATTACATTACATGTATCGAAGTTCACACATCGGACGTTTTTTAGACTGATAGCTGGAAGGAAATGAGGTTTTACGAGGGAAATTGTCATTTTAAGTTGCTATCTGTATAGGGAAAAGGGAAATTTCGTGTGTGTGTGTGTGTTCGCGTGTGTGTGTGCCAGAGTTATGTTCGCTGTCAGTACCCCCTTTCCTAGCACCTGATCTATTTTTTGGCATTTAGCTATTTTGAATACTAATTTCACAATTTAACTATAATCACTTCTTTAGGAAATTTTATTGAGACATACCTGTTTAATTTCCTGTATTCTAATGGTCCGATTTAGGACTTAGAAGACGCAATTTCTTCTGTCTTCTGGTAAAAACTACAAATCAAATTAGCCATATCCCGAGCCAGACGACTCAGAAATGCAGAGGAAAGAAAACCTCAAAAGAGGCCTACTAATTCTCATATTATAATTCTCAAAAGCACATTCTGAAAAATTACACTGCTGTTATTTACGATGCTGTAACTTACTACATGCAATCAAACGTAACAAGTGCGTAGAAAATTAACAAGACACCGAGACAAACCCAAAATAAAAGTAAAAGAAATTAATTTTTTTAAAAGTTGCAAAAGCTAGATATTCTCAAGAGAAGAGACTCAATAATTCTAAGAATTCCAATTCGTTACTTACAATGTACTGTTCCTCTTGTATTAATAAATAACGTTCTTAAAGATATTAAATCTCTATTTCACTTTTCCTTTATTTTATCATTTTGATAAAAATTATTTATGTTCTCGTGGCGCGGCACGGTGCAGACAAGAAATTTCGCGGCATAATAGAGTTCCAGTGAACACCCTTTGAGAATCATTACCATAATAGTCGAGTTAATGTTGAACAGTCATCGCACAGGGTTTCTCGGCGAACCCATTGTGACTTCATGCAGACGAAATGCAGAGTTATTCTTCAGCACGAAAGGAAAAGAGTGTATAGATATAAACTTCTTTACAGAAGACGAAGATAAACACCCGACATATAACTCACTAGAAGTAAAAATAAAAACTCTTTTTTAAAATCTTTTTCTAATTTTCGATATTTTGTGATATCGGCGCCAAATTATGTACTATAACAGACAATTAAAATTCATTAACTCACATTGCTTAGTGCGTTACAAGTAGTTCTTTTAGTTATAAATTGTGTTCCGAAATCCTACAAACAATCGAAACTGAAAAAAATAAAAGCATTTTCCATTACATTTCAGTGTGCTTTTATGTCGGTTTGACTTGTATTTTCTGAGAAGTTTCTTTTTAATGTTTTTGTGCGTTTATATTCTCAAACCCAGGGGGAAATATCCCCCGCCCTCCCTTATGCCGCCTGTGCTAAAACGGTTGTGTCGCGTTGGCAGTGATCGCCAAAAAGCAACAAACAATTGATTCAACCAGGACTAATAGAAGTGTGGGGTGGGTCATGGTCCAACAAACCCCTACAACTTACGTGAGATGTTAGATGAATAACATACCGGGCCGTTTCCATTGTCAGAAGCTTTCTCAAGGAACGGAAACCATTCCCCAGGTTCGAATTATAACTTTCAATTTACCATGCTCTCTCTCTCTCTCTCTCTCTCTACCGTAGCCATGCCTTACGTGGAGGGATGGGAGAATGCCACGACAAAACAACGCAATAAAATAAAACTTGGAGCAAATGATCAAATGTGGGCAGGAAAAAAATGTACTGAATTAATGTTAACACTCACAGAAACCTCTTATTTTGGGACCCAAGTGCTTCTGTTATTTCACGCTTCATCCCGTATTCTAAAACAATGTTATTCACTTTCTATTGCATTGTGATGTCTCATTTTGAGTAAAGGCAATGTTTCGTCGATTTTTATTTGAAAAAGAAGCTGCTATTCACCAACAATATCAGTTTTTCTTTTACACATAAGGGAAAGGGGGAGGAATTCCTTGTCAATAGTAACTTTCGTTTTGCCACACGATTAAAAAAAAGATTTCTGGCATCCATAAATTTTTAGGAAATATAACAATAACTGCTGTTGTGCTTGAGAAACAGGGGAGTATGTATGCATATGTACCTAATCCCAATTTTTTGTCATTTTTTTATGCTGTTACGCAGATTTCAAGTGTCCTTCGACATTTTCATTTCACTGAAGAGAACATGTGGTTACAACTACACTACAAAAGAAGAGTGGAAGAAGGAGGGAGTGGAAGAAAAGAGGAACCAGATTTTTTTTCAGTATTGGCTGTTAGCAAAGACCCTACAGAGTACAGATAGAAAAGCCCTCTGATAAAGAAAGAAAACTGGAGGTTCCTTTTAAACCTGTTTTCTTCCAAAATCAGACTATTCGAAATCGGGCTTTCTGTTTGGACTCGGACTGTCCGAAATCGGATTTACTGTTCGGGCTCGGACTGTCCGGACATTTCATCAGACTCGGACTCTAAAATGTCCTTACTTCGGACAGTCCGAGTCCGACGAACAACCCTAGTCCGGACCCACCAGACCCACCCCTAAATACGTGCCTGATGCTTTATCAGTTAATATTTTTTCGTTCTAACTTGAGAGTGACTTGCTTTTCCACTTCTTTGATAAACCCACATTTACCTCTCGAAAGGCACAAAATTAGAGAGTGATACGATTGTTGCAGGTTGTCACAGGTAGTAAAGTAAGGGGAGGACTCAGGAGTGACTGCAAGTTAATAAACAAAACCATTTTCGCGTGCGCTAGAATCATTTTTTTACAAATTTCAATGATAACAGGTATGTTCATCGCTTCTTACGTCACCCCCAAATAAGTAAGCATGCACAGGCCTATCGGCAAATATTTGTTCCGGAATGGTCCAACCAATAATTGGAAACCCTACGTGGGCCGCCGGTTTGAAATAACAATGTAACGTTGCCCGTTGAAAAGCGCTTCAGAAACTAGACTTCCAACATCATTTCCACCGACACGGAAACAGCTTTTTCTTATACAAAGACAAAAATAATTCAGCTGTCGCTGTAAAACTAAATAAACATTCAATAGTATGAAATAAAATCCCTCGGTTCACCCTACCAAAATTACAATTGTAAACATACACATTCTTATTTTACCAAGCTTAAACAATCAGAAAATTACTGATATCAGAATACGAAATTAATAAATTTGACTCAAAATATAGATTTTAATTATTTAGATTTAATGTATGGAAATTCAATGTCTATATTTTCCCCTTGTTACCATTATAAATTAAAGGCCCAAGTCTCTCGTTACACACTTATACAGTAGTATATTAAACGTATAAGTGAAAATTTTATGTTTCAATATTCGAAGTTATAACATGAGTAGTTCCATCGATTAAACATGTTTCTTGACGCCATTATTTGAGACTAACCTTATTGTTGCTCATTGTCAAAGAAAATTGTAATGAATACATATCATATAGAAAAGCACAGCTCAACAGTACTTACCGTAATAAACATTTACTGGTAGTGGCGTATTTGTAAAACGTTAGGACGTAAAACACACAGATAATTTTGATAACAATAGAAAACTACCAACACCCACGAAACGACCTGTTCTGAACCAAGGCTCGCTAAAGACTGACCGGTTCTAACATGCTTTGGTAGCAGTACGCGAGGATGACTCATGGCTGAAAATTAGCCGGGTTGTTGTATATGTATTCTTTTAACGACCGCTGTGGGCTAAATTGTGCATGGGAATAGGTGCTGTATGGTATCAAATTAAAGCTTAAGAAACGTACTTTCCTTTTTAACAGAGAAAAAGTTACAAATACTCACTTCCTGAAAAGCTGTGGTGGAACAAAAATAGAAAAAAAAGATTTTTTCTTCTATTTATTTACATTTTAACGGTTTTCTACTGCACTTGTATAAAATATTACTGTAGTAACTTATAGTACTTACTTTCACCTTTAATTTTGAAAAAAAAAGAACATTGAAATCGGACCATGGGGAGAGGCGCTATAGGCGATTTAGTAAGTGGCTGCAGTCGTCATTTTGAACCCACCGCCGCAAAATTTGCGGTGGCGCTCGTTCCAAAAATACTCCACAGCGTACAAGGAAAGTGTGTGCTAAGTGGGACATTTAAAAGTAAAAATTCATAGTTTTTTTTTTGGTCAACCACCAGACAACTGTAGATGAAGGTAGTAGCCATTCTCATAGTTAAATATGCAACCGAGGTATTCGGCTAATATTAGTGAGGAGAGACATGAAAACATCAATGGATGGCCTTATGAACAGGGTGTAGTCTGCACCACCTCCTTGTAGTCAATCTTGACGACTAGACAACATGGTTGGGTTAGTTTAACAGAGAAGGTATCTAACATTTTTTTTTCAATTTTATATCTTTATCCAACTAAATTATGTAATTGAGAAGCCTCCTAAATAATTATTTTATCGCACATCAATTTTCTTCTCTAGATCTTTGATTTGATTATTTGAGTAGTACATGCAATAAATTGCAATTAATTAATATAATTACCCCCAATGGAACACGATAGACCAATTACCCCAATAATACAACTATTCCACCAGCACAGTTAAATTTTGAAGAACATTTTAAACTATTGGAATGGATCTAACTTTGTTGTCTTTAAAACTCCATTCAAAACAAAGCTATCTGTAAACAGTTTTTATCGTAATACGTAACAATAACAAAATAATTTTCCAAAATACCATTATTATTATTATTATTATTATTATTATTACAAAACAAACGTTGGTCCACTACCTGACGGAACCACCACCACAGTCTCGAAGTACAATGTACCTTACTTCATTACAATGTGATGTCGTATCCCACGGGTCTGCAGTAGGTTTCTTCAAACATAGTAGCAGAAACACCCTATCTATTCCCTTGATTCAAACTTGCGCTATCGTGACCTATTGACTAATGTGAAGGAGAACCTGAGATTTAAATTTTGCCGCACGAGTGAGGATACCATCCATGCTGTAGTGTTTGCTGAAAAATATAACCCCCAACCCACTTGGCCTAATGGTTACGGTGAATGATTTCGTTTCGACATTGAGAAAGCACACAGATCCGAGTCCTGCTGCCCTGCATACGACAGAGTTTCCAAGCTTTTTTTTTTCAATTTCACCAGACGGATTTCTTCAATAGACAACTCGAACTAGATGTTTCATATCTCAAAGCACTCATTTAGATCCCTCTACACCCTGTATCATTTTAACCCTGTTGAGCTGAAACACATAATACAGCCTATGCCTGGTTTCTTTCTTACAATACTGCTTATGTAGATTAACTATTAATTTCTGAAAATTGTGCGAACAAGTCCCAATTGAGACATTTATATTCTAAAGTTGTAGATGTGTTATTGAATGGTTTTAAAGAAAAAATTCATAATTTGTTTAGTCTTGATAAAATAGTTTCACACATCATGTAATGAAAGGAACAGAGTTCCTTTATCATGGAACAGTATTCAAGGAGAATGTTAAGATGATAGTTATATTTTCTGGTGTTACAATATATGTACTTCAAATATTTAAAAAATAAAATTAATAAAATATAAGTTTAGAGCATTTGCTCTTTCTTTATTTAATCTTTTGTTATTAATTTTGGTTTGTATGTTACCTTATTGAATTTAGCAGGAACACAGTTTCCAGAAATGGACCGACGAGCTGTAACGAAAGGAAGGGGACGTGTACAACCAAAGTGCTTGGAGAAGATTAACCCTCAACCAGGTAGGATAGTTTGAACAATGTGTGCGATTGTCTACGAGAAAGAATAACCTTTATGCCGCTTGGTAAGAGAAAAGTGGAGAAAGGAACCAAAAAAGTGCATATATGTATGGATGGTGATTAGGGGGGCGAAGGGAGTAGTTGCCATGGAAAAGAGAAGGGGGAAGCAAAGTTGAACACTCAACTTTAACAGTTTTAAACAGCAACTAAAAGTACGTACAATAAAGTCAAAAAATCTATGATTATTCAACTTCCAAGTGGCAGCACAAGAATGGCGAACGAAATCTATATACAAACGATATTATTAAAATTCTTAAGCAACACAATTTATTCGCTTTGTTCATATAGAGGGTAAAAGCGGAACACAGTATTGGAGTAAAATGAATCAACATAAACTTACCCACAAAAGTTCTGGTTTAAACACAAAAGATAATTTATACCCTCAAATTCAAACTAAGAACGGCTTCAACAACATTTTTATTCAACTAGGAAAGATGTAAATACGTTGATACATATTAAAAATAAACGTAAAAGCAAAGAAATTTTGCTACATAAGAACATCACTATTTGCTTTCCCCGCTAATAATTATTCACTTTGCCCCAAGCTGCCACCTTGAAAATTAGACTGTCTGTTCTCCATGTACAATTTAGGTCATAGTTGCAATTACTTTGAAATATGAAAACCTTGTTTAATTTCGCGTTCAATGAATTTTGCGTAACTATATTAATTTTAAGGTAATACTGACTGAATTTGTAATTAAGGTAATTTGTTGTACTTTCTACATGTAAAGTTCAGCATAAACGTTCTAAATTTTAATGTAATTTTAATATACAAGTAAATCATCGCCATTGCATTTTTAAGGCTATAACTGTTTATCGAAATTCAAATTTGGGTGATACAGAAAGTAGTTTATCGTATTATAAAGCTTTTCTAACCAACATTTCTATTTGAACATCTGAAAATGCAAAGTGCAAACACTATAATGCCGGAAATGATATATATATATATAGATCAGTTGATTGAGTGCTTGACCTTAAAAAAGCTAAGGTTAAAAATTTTTCGTTCCTCATGCGTTCAGAAAAAAATGCAAATACGAGGGAAAGATTCTGAAAAACCTACACCTTGAAAATTTTTCAGAACCTCGTAATTTCTGTTATTTTCTTTGCTGTACAATAACACACAGGCCTTCAATCTCCACGACCTTTTGTTCCTTCACTAGTGACGTCACAAGCCACAAAGAAATTTTGCTGCCATCCCTTATGAAAAGGTCGCTTTGCCTCATATATTCACTTTGCCCCCCCCCTTACCTTACAGATTTTGTGATACGTAGAAAGAAAAGTAGGTCGATGCAGCGACGAGGAACCGAAGTCGGGACCTCCAGTTGCATGTTGCCAGCTAGCGGTGTTCTACTATTGAACTGTTGCCGCAACGACCGATTTCTCTTGTATATTGGATATTCCTCTGAACTGGTATTCCATAAATATTCCACAATTAAAATCTTCACAAGGAGGTAAGTACCCTGGCATTGTATTCAATGGTTCAGTTGAGGTTAGAGGAATTTCAAATATGCAGAGAAGGGAGTTTTGGGAGGAATCGGCCCTAGCCCTGGCAATGGCAATCCCAGTATTTTCTTGGAGTGACACAGATAAACTAGAGGAAACCTCAATCAGGATGGCCGGCACTGTGAATCGAACCGGCACTCAAATACAATTCAAGCACTCAATCGACTAGTCTATATCTATTTCCGGCACTATAGTGTTTGCACTTTACATTTTCAGATATTCAAATAAAAACGAATGTTAGTTAGAAAAGCTTTATAATACGATAAACTTCTTTCTGTATCACCCAAATTTTAATTTCGAAAAACAGTTATAGCCTTAAAAATGCAATGGCGATGATTTACTTGCATATTAAAATTACATTAAAATTTGGGAAGTCTATGCTGAACTTTAAATGCAGAAAGTACAACAAATTACGAACATTAAATTCAGTCAGTATTACTTTAAATTAATATAGCTACGTAAAAATCATTGAACGCGAAATTAAACAATTCTTCAATATGTATGCAGCGGGAAATACACTAAATTATGTTTAAAATGTGCCAAAATATGCAAAATCAAACAGGCTCATAAGTGATCATAATCACTTAGTTTACCCACAAATATACATAAGAATAAATTGTAACTATTTAGAAATATATTTAATTAAATATTTATCCGGATCCTATTTACTATAAATATTGTCAACAATATCCTGCTATTTATGTAATCCCACTTTTGAAAGTCAAGAAGAACGTCTTTCAAACATGATCTACAGTCAAACAAATATTCAAAGGCTAAATTGTCCCTCCCCACCATTTCTGACGGGTAATCGCCGCCTCTGCATATAGGTATTAAGCAGCGGTGTAGATAGACAAATTGTCGCGTGGGCCATCATATTTCTTTAGGGGGCAAGAGTATCATATACTTCCTGTTTATCAAAAATAATCCAATGTTTATTCAAGGAAAGTTACACTCTAAAAAATGTGGGGATTACAGGGACAATATGAGTATTGTTAAGCAAATTATCGTTGTCGTAACGAAAAATATAGTAATATTTATGATTTGTGACATGTCGGCAGTTACAATAAATGTTGATTCAGCATTGTTAAGTGAACATTGTTAAATGTACCATATGTTTAACCATATTATTAACAATACTGATTTGTTAGCACAGAACAAACAACAAATTATTTTTTATTAAAACATAACCAAAGATTAATGTCTTGCGCATGCGTACACCTTTACCATACTTCTTGTTATGGGATGACAAAGAAAATTAGGTCGCCATATTTACCGACACAACAACAGAAAAAAAATGAAAAGTTACCACAAACACACCACCTTTGACCTTTATGATGAGTTTTGAATTATAATTGTGTTGATGCGCGTGATGATTAACATAATAACATTAATATTTAAATGTGTGAAGAAATTTATTCATGTTCCTATTACGGTTGTGAAAATGTGTAATTTTTATAGTTGTGGTCAACAGATGGCACCGCCTTTAAAAGAGAACAACGTAGACACTGTAGATTTATTACTTTTATATAATCGGGTTATAATTTCACGAATTAAATGTAGTATTCTTCTTTTTATACACTGACATTTGTTTAACGAATTTGTTTAAAGAATTTTGGAAATAATTTATTCTTTGCAGATATTAGTGTGAGTCGTGTGTTACAAATAATAGCAGAGGGATTCGCTTATAACTTAACACTTCTAAAAGGCGAACATTGCAGTTCAAGCCTACCGGCCCGCGAGGCGGACTTCAGTCTCCCAGCGGGAAAGTTTTAATTGATTTGCGGTGATAATAGGCCAGTCGAATTAGGTACCTCTCGTGGACATAATTGGTAATGAATTTTTCTCTTCACAGGATTGTTGTAATAGTGGTCCTAATCAACATACTAAAAGTCCTGAATGATCCGCCTTGTGCTAAGTCCGCCATCTTGGAAAATGGCGGACAATCACACATCTTCATTCGGTTTTCAGTTAATTCCTCAAAAACGATTAATTTTAGAAAGAAAATGAACTAGACCAATTTGAAAGAGCAGAAAATTTCCTATTAGATAGAGCTTTTACATTTCTCTCAATTGTAAATACTTAAAAGGTAAAGATAAATTTATTCTCTAAAAATATGGACACTTTTCGGATCATGAAATTATCAATTTGCTAAAAAATTGTCACTTTTGCAGAATTATTCAAATGATTTTGGGATTAATTGATCATTATTCAACTCTTAAACTAAATTAAACTAGACTCCTTGACTTCAGAGCCCCAAAGAACTATCACCATCCACACGGCATTTTTTGGTGAGGTGATGTGTGGTCAGCACATCGACACCCCTCGAGATATATTTGTGATTTTCTTCCTTGGGATGAAATTGTCTCTTCACAAGATTGTTGTAATTGTGGTCCTCATCAACTACTAAAAGTCCTGAGTGATCCGAATTGTGCTGACGCCGCCATCTTGAAAAAAATGGCTAATGATCAGGTACCTTCATTCGGCTCTTGGCTAATTTCTAAAAAAATGCTAACTTTAGAAAGAAAATGAAGTGGATCATTTTGAATCAAGTGTCAAATCCAAGTTCACAGAGCATTAGTTTGAGAGGTACACAGACTCTCATGGTCTTTTCAGTCACTAGACCGTAGTGTCATTGAACGAATTTGGAGTATTCTTGAGTATCTCAAGACGGACGGGCGTAAGCCATAGTGGTGTTATCTCACTTACAATTAATGATTTCATTATCTTGTCTGGAGATCAACCAGTTTTAAAATGCTAGTATAACTTGAGGAATGTGGTTAATCTGGTGGAAAAGTGACTTGCAATACCTATCAGGACCTCTACTTATGCATACCCGAGTACACAGGTATATTGCTTGTTACAAAGAAACGCGTTGCATATTCATCTATTTAAGCAAAATCTCTTTAATAAGTCTCCCCCCGGGAGTAAAATCAGTAGTTTTGAGGCATGATCTTAAAGGGGGGTGTCATTTCCTGAGAAGTTCCTGTTCATACATCACGTATTAACCATGTATCTACACATATGTTATTTATGACATCCATCATTAAGGTAAAAACATGAAATACAAAGATACTCTTACACTTGTTTCAGATTTTCACAAGTTCACAACTTCAAATGGCAACATTGTTAAACAATCCTTGGTGAAGTTTAAATCACATTTCACTTACCAATAGTAACGTTTCT
>JAGDQP010047167.1:4822-15103 GCA_022664845.1 Lepisma saccharinum
CTCAATAGGTATATTTTCTTCGAAATCTACCTAAAAACAGATATGGTAAGAGTATTATACGCAATTCTATTATTCATGAACAATTTACCAGATTTTCTGAATTTTCGAGAGTTAGTGTGTTAATAGAGAGGATGCATAATTTTTCAGTTTTATACATGGGTATCCGTAATCACAAGAAGTAAATTTCAAAATCTAATCACGCGACATTGTATCAAAAAAGAAAGATATTCGACTCGAACTCATGACTCCCTAACCTTATTCATTACCCGCCAAAGCGCTACCATTTCTGCTACTTTGAAAGGCGTCTTCTATCAATCTATCGTTAAGTGAAAGTTTTAACTCCCAAAATTAAAAAAAAAGAAATAATGTCTTTTTTTTCAGCGGATATGTTAATTTCTGTCATTTAATTTTGCTATTCATGCATTTATATCGGCAACTTTTGTTTGTGTAATGTTAGATATATCTGTATTACCAGTTGCAGATTGTAAACAATATTCTCACTGTTTCGGTGAGCGAAAAGAATTTACCTGTTGCCAAGTCTCTGGACAATTAATAGAAATATTTTCGAGAACTTCTTACTTTTTGGGTTTTTGTCTTTATATATTGAAATGTTTGCAATAAAATTAGGAAATATATAGAAGTATGAAAACAACGTTAATATTCAAAGCGAAACAAGTTATTTCTTAGAAAAGCTTTGAAAGATATACAAACCTTTTTGAGTATTCATATACATCATGTACGGATATGATATTTGTACTTACTTAATAAAGCTTCTGAGTTGAAGCAATTAAATGCAAACTAATACAGCCTGCATCTAGTAGATAATCAAGTGGTGTCTGTACAGTTGTGTTGATATATTGCTGCAAATACAGCGACATCTGTATTTAGCTATTGGAACTGTGGGAATGGACGTGGCTCGTATGGGAATAACACTGTTACATTTCCAGACTCCAATATTTCTGCAAATAGGAATGAGTGTTTTCTGAATGCAAAATAACAAACTTAGGGGGTATGCAACCATCTATACATAAATGTAGAAAGAGTTGCGGAATATCAGTAAAAGCTGAGAAAAACTATCGAAACACGAGTATAGTTGAATTGACCATTACCAAAAGTAATCATCAGCAGGTTTTTCAAATTTGACACAAAGAAATTATCTTCTGGAGTAGTTATTTGCTTCTGCGGTGGTGAAGGAGTAATTTGGTTTTCTCAGCGTTTTATTTCCAGCCCAGCAGATGTCTATGAACAATACTTTTCAATTTTATTAATAAAACTCTTTTCGAATAATCGTTACGTAGGACTATTTGTGTCTATTTATTTCCTTAATTAGAACCCGACGATAGTTTCGTTAGCCTTCCTACTCATATTGTCAGGGGATCTTCTTTGATGTTAAATTACCAATTCTCAATATAAAAACATTGTAACATTATATAAATCCGAAATTCGGTGTGTTTGAACACGATACAAATATACAAGCGTGCATTAATTTCCACCAAATTTCCACTATTAGTGTTGCCAAATCCATTTACTCGCCCCGCACAGAAATAGCAGCAAAAGATGTAGTTATATGAATCACTAACTTTCCTAAAAAAATCTTCAGAACATCTTTAGAATCGCATTAACTTTTGTACTGTTAAAATTATTTTTTTCTTAAACTATTTTTAGTATTTTTTTTCTCTCTCAAGTGAGCGATAATTAATAGCTCAGAGAAATAAAAACCTGAAACTGAAACTCGCCGATTCTAGAACCATTTAGTCCGTTTGCTAAGTATGGTTCTGTATGTCATATATTTGCCAGATAAGCACTCATTTAGAGCTTGTTGCTAATAGTCTAGTAATGAAGAAAAACTTGGGTGATGGTCTATGCGAGTGGCCATTTTGGAATATTGACGCCATCTTTGATTTCACTATTCCGAGAAATAGTGCCTATTAAAAATGCATTGCATAGTCATGTGAGGTGTCATTTTATATGTTTTTGAGGGTGTTGAACACGCTTAAGACATAAAAACAGCATTTTAACAAAAATTCATATGTCAGTATTTATTAATATACAAAGGTGAGTCAAAAGATTTTCAACATTTACCTAACTGTGTGTCACGTGACCGAAAACAGTTCAACGTGTTGAAGGTTGGAACGGGTCACTTTCTTAGTAGTTGGTGCTGTCAAATCTTGTGCAGGACTTCGTTCTGCGTGTGAAGTGAGAGGATAAAAATTAGCATGCAACATCGTCTAATTCGGGAACTTTCGCTGTACGAATTTGAACTGGGTCATAATACCGCGGAAGCAACACAAAACGTTTGTAGTGCGTAAGATGAAGGTGTAGTTGATAAATACGTAGAAACCAGATAATTGAAGCGAAAATATTTCTCGAACACATGGGGAACATTTGCCTAGAGGAACTCCCACTTCAATTGGATCACTTATTTGATAAATGGCCTAATATGACATACGTAACATGCTTAAATGAACACTTAACTTGATGGAACACAATTTTGGTTATGAAGATGTACGTCATTGTCTACTACCCTTGCGTATAAGTTCACTTTTATCCCTTCCATGAAAGAACATGTGTCTAGTTGCGAATGTTCTAAGTGTGCAAGAGATTCATGTTTGCTCTTTCAACTGAAATACCCTGTATAATTAACTGTCATTGCAGAAGTGAAGCAATTTTGATTGTCGTAACAAGTATTTTAATATTTCAATGTAAATCGATTGTATGCAAATACAATAGATTTTCCTGTTTTGGAGTGTGTATGTTTACTAAATAATGATACGTAATCACTTTTCAGTGTTTATACTATCAGAAATGTGTTCAGCACCCTCAAAAACATATAAAATGACACCTCACATGACTATGCAATAGACACTATTTCTCGAAATAGTGAAATCAAAGATGGCGTCAATATTCCAAAATGGCCACTCGCAGAGACCCAAGTTTTTCTTCATTACTAGACTGTTAGAAACAAACTTCAAATGCGTGATTCTCTGCTAAATATATAACACACAGAACCATACTCAGCTGTTGTATTAATTCAATTATGTAGTCTGCTTTCACGATGTAGAGGTCGCGGTTTCTTCAAACAGTATTTTATGTTTCTCTTGAATCGGGTGCTCAACAACAATTGACTTACTTTTAACCATATTTAATAGCTTTAATATGTTCTTCCATTATGTAGTTCATTGTACAGCTAGTCTGCTCAATATAACACGCGCTACATACATATTTTATTTCATACATTCCCGGTACCTTAAAATCAAGTGTTTCTTTCGGGGTTCTGAGCAAATGTTTTATCAATAAAATGCCAGGCACATGTTATTCACAGCCAAAATTATAGGTGCTGCTGTCAACAAAGTGGGTTCATGTGATATATCAGTCTATGCTGGAATGTTCCAAGAAATCCAATAATGAAGTGAATCTTGGGATAACTCTAATCCTATACGACAAAATGACACGTGAAACTGACCTGGAGAATGTGTGAGCCAAATGATGAAAAACATTTTGTTGAAACAGTTGAAGGAACGAAAGCCAAACGGCTAGAGAAGAGGTACCGTTATGTTGGAAAATATCCTCATGGCAGCAACATGAAGTGCATTATAAAGTTTTAAATACACTAACGGAAGATAAAAAGCCCCAATTTCAAGAAGGCGTAATGCTAAGTGAAAGTGACCTCCTCCAGGGCAATTTCGCGTGTCAGTTTGTCGCACAGGAATAGAATTATGCCAAAATTGACTTCGCCATTAGGCTTCTCGGAACATTGCAGCACAAATTGATATATCACATGACACTTATCATTTAAAAATTTTGAAGCATAGTCAAGATGGTCGATTTTCAAGTTTGCGGCCAGTGTCGTCATATCCTCCAGCATGTATTGTCTCCCGTCCAGTAACCATTAATAGCCATTTGCCTTCAATATATGTAATAGTTTATGAAAGAAAAGGCGTTTTCCGTATTTTGTATTCGATTTGCTTGCTCTGTACGTTTCATCTTTCTTTGGTTCTCACTTGTCGTTCTTTCTTGATGGCTGCATTTATAATTTTGTCTGTGAATGTTAACTTAGTCACTGTACCTGCATACGAATTTTCATCAAAAACGGGCTCTGACACCTGGTGAGTGTTCCTTGTAAGATATTTCACAGTACACAAAAGGCACCATCTTTTTTTTTAGAAAACCTAAAAGTATACCTATTAACGTAATGATGAACAAAAAAGTGCGTCATGACATCGCGTTAACCAAAATGTTGGTTACATCACGAGTGTCTGCAGAGAGTGGTGTCTGTTATTTCTTTTTAGAGCGTTGTTCATTTGAGCGATTCAATTCAAGTATTATACAACAACTTATATTTATTATATTGTCGAGCGGAACCCAAAACACACTTATAACCCAACAGAAACAATGAAAATTACTTTTGTTCATTTGTGTGTCATTAACAGTAAAAACTATAAAAAGAAAACTTTCAGTGAATTATTTCCTTAACATAAGTATTGAGGAGTTAACAAGCCGTCTTAGTGGCCAAGACCAGCTCCGATGATATCTCCAAATTATTTCCAACCAATCAGGAGCGAGAAATGATTCAGACATGCCAAAGATACTTACCAGACAGAAATACGTCATTCCGGATATAGAAATCACATAAATACGGGAACATCCATCCATTGCCAAGTAGTGTGAAGCCGAACTTCAGAAGAGTGACCAACTAAAAGACAAGCCGCGCCGAGAACCGCTCTCACCTTCATTGCAAATTGAAGTGAGAGATGCTAGCCCATAGTCAAGGGCCACATCGCTATTTTAATGACGACAGTCGAAGAGAACCGAGCTCGATACCAGTTGAGAACAGAAGGAAGTAGTAAAGGAAACCGATTCTTCGAACCAGAGACGATTCCAGCTTTCTTCCCGACCATCAGTACACCGAGAATTTCGGCCAAGACCAGGACCGAGGTTTCAACCCAGGACCAAGGGATTATCATTCAACGATACCACAGGTATATGTGTTTGAGTTTCCTTAAAGAACAGTTAACGCTGTGTTCAAAATCCTGCTTAGACTTCCGTTCAGTCCTAAAAAGGTTCTCTAATAATGTAAAAGAAGTATTAATTTTGTGTTGCAGTCCAGTTTATAACAATTTAGGCCCGTCAAAGTACACAAACACGTAGTACTTTATAGAAATCCACAATATACTTTCATGATATATCCCGAAAAGTGGATACAACGTTGCGAATGTCTCATATTAAAGTTTTTCTACCCATTCTTGTAAGTCAATGAAAAAAACTTTCATGGAAATAATGGCACTCTTGTGGAACGTAATGCTCCAGATTTAATTAAATAATTTTATTTAATTTTAATCGACTCTATCTTTGTTTACTTTTGTTTCGTTTAAGTGTTGTAGTTCAGTTTTAATCCGCTTCCACTACTCCAATCAAATTGAAATTTTGCAGACTGGAAAGCAGAGCTGAAACGGGTCAGTTTTGACAACCCGGCCTGACCCGACCCGGTCCGAAACTTGACACGGTGATCCGATTGACGCAGTCTGGAAAATATTAACTGGGAATTTAGACTTATTTCTCGTGTTCTGGGTCTGGGGGTAACATCTCCGATCCTGGCCATCCCTGAAAGAAACATCATTCAAATGCAAATAAATAATTTACAAAACATTGCTTTGTAATCCGGGTCTAAAGCCCGGAGCTGGTTTGGTCGGGTCTGAAGCCTAGACCTGGTGACGCGGTCCAAAACTTGATCCGATTGACACGGTGGCCCGTATCAGCTCTGATTTTCCATAAGAAAAAATATCACTTTTGCAGTTTTCGCTACAAAAAAACAAAAAACAAAACAAAAAAAAAAAAACGAAACGTTTGTCAAATATTTATGCACATAGCCTTATTTAATTGTTACATATCTCCCTCATGTGCTTGGAAAATATCAGCGAAAGATATTGATTCTCTTTATCCTAGAATTGGAAACAAAAATGGGACAGGGGTTATGGAACGCACTGTACTGTACATCTCTATATAAAAAATGAAACTAACTGTGTTTGTATTATGATCACGACAAAACGGCTTTACCGATTGGAATGATTTTTCCCACATAATCAAACACTGGACTAGACTACAATGTTATCACTTCAGTCGCCATCTTGGATAAAATGGCCGCCCCCAGAATAATTTTCCACATCGTTTGAGCTAGAGATACGAAATTTCGCATGAAGGTGTATTATCAAGAGTAGTTTAAGAAAATATTACAACATTTTGGAAAGGTCGCAATCTTGGATTAAAAGTGGCCGCCCAAAAAACATTTTCCACACCGTTTGACTTAGAGAAATGAAATTTGGTATGAAGATGTACCATCACGAGTATGTTATAATAAATGGGGCAAACCTCCCCTATGGGGACGCAGTTCCCAAAACTTAGCAAGTTGGGGCGCAGCACGCCCCGGGAAGCGAATATTGATGATAGTCCCGATTACTTCTGACCACCTCCATTCCTGATCACTGTAGCTCACCAACTGAATTTTGGAGAGTACACAAACACGCAGCTCTGCTCACATATACCATCAGGTGGCTTCATTGAAAAGTACATGCCATACACTTTCAATCGTATATCTTAGATTTTTCGTGTTGTCCCTTGTTCACGAGAAAAAAAAATGTTGCCCTGACTGATGATTTAACCCTCGTATATAACATAAGTGAAACTCGTATATAAAATAAGTAACATAGTCAATAATGCACTGAAAAGTAAAAAAAAAAACCCTATCATTTTATATGAGACTTTAAATAAAAACGTGGAGAGCCCATAAATTTATTTAGTAAATATATGATTTCTTTAGCTTTTAAATCGACTGTAAAAATAATAATGAGATAGACTGTAGGTGTGATTGAGTTAATTTATTTATAGGAACTGACCTCAGACTGGATTTAACGTCTCAATTTATATATTCGTTTGCAACTTGGGAATGCTACAGTTGCTACTAGATTGCGCATGGCACATATGTAGCATATAAATATGAGTGTGAGGAAACGGACACAAACAGAGTACAAGCAAATCTCATGGATAAAAATAGAAATAAACCGGAGAATCAGGCTACCGTTAACAACAAAATCTCATTACAAGGAAAACGTACACAGTAGGTACAGACTAACCTATTGCACACGGCATGCAAGGTGCTACAAATTATGTAGTATCTTACTAATAGAGAATCTAGCATGCTAATGTGATTGAAGATCCGGGCTCCAAGTCTCACATATACTATGAAATATACATGGCATCCCGACATACCATCTCATTTCGACCAATAGAAAACAAAGGTGATTTAGTAATTAAGCGTTCTTGGGTTAAATGTTTGTATGAACTTCATTTCAACGCATCATCTTCATTCCTTCTTTCTTTTATCTTCTATTCCTGCATTATTATTTTTCCATGTTCCTTTCCTTCCACCTTTCGTTCTTTCTAATCTTTAATATTTCTTTCTTTCATCTTTGTTTCATTCTTTCATTTCATTAATATTTCCATCATTTCTTCTTTCCACCATTCTTTCTCTCATTCAATCCTATTTCTTTCTTCCTTCATTCTTTTAATATTTCTATCCATTCTCGTTTCTTCTTCCCTTGCTCTAATCTTTGTTAGATCTATTCCTACTTTCTATCTATTTTTTCTCCCTTAAATTTTCATTACACTTTTCCAATTTTTTCCCTCTCATTCCTTCTTTTCTTTCTTTCCCTGTTTCTTAGATTCCTCTCTTTTCTAATTCTAACATCCATCCTTCCTTCCATTTTCTTTCCTTCCTCCTTTACTTCACTTTGCATATCTCTTTTCTGAATGTTCTTTTTCTTCTTTCCTTCACTCCTTCTTTTCCTCTCCTTTTAAATTCGTTTTCTCCATCTTTTATTCACCCTTTCGTCCTTCCTTTATTCTTTTATTCCTTCTTTCCAATTTCTTTTCCTGCCTTTCTACATTTCATTTTGTTCTCTATCAATTCTTCCCTTCCTTTAATGTATACTTCCTTTTTCATTCTTTCATTAGATTTTTAATCCTTATTTCCACCTTCCTTTCTATCTTTCTTCATTCTTTTCTGCTTTTATTCCGCCTTTCATACATTCATTTTGTCATTTTCACATTCCATCTTCTCTAGTTTCACCCTTATTCAATTTTCTTTCCTTCCATCCCTCTCTCGTTTTATTTAATCCTTCCTTTCTTGATTCCTTTATTATTTATTCCTATTTCATTTCCAATTCCTTCTTACTTTGATTCCTCCCTTCTTTTATTCTAGTTTTAGTTTCACTTGTACCTTTTCATTTTATTTTCAAGTCCGTTTCTTTCATTTTCGCCATATATTTCTTTTCTTATCCTTTCTTTCTTCAGTTCTTCCGTTGTTCTATTCTGACATTTGTCTCTCTATTTTCTATTCTTCTTTCTGTTCTTCCTCTTCGTTCTGTCTCAAATTCTTAGATGAGTTCAATAGATTTAACGGTGACATACGTAAAAAATAATATATTCTTGTTTATGGGATTAGATAAAAATTTAGAAAGAATCGTAAATAGAAGTGAATTTGTCAGAAAAGCAAAATAAAAAGGAAACTTAGGTGGTATGAAAACTTGTAAACACGTTGATACACACGCTTGCGGCGGTTCAGTAAAATCTGAATGAAACTTGTAACTGCCCCTTCCGGGTTAAAAGTTGTAACTTCAACTATAACGGCTAGCTCATAAAAAATATTAAACTTTATTCTGTAGAATAGATTGCTTTTGGTTGGATTTTAGTGCCGCTGGGACACACGAAGCGTATTAGTTAAAGTAAAAATCCAGAACTAGATTCGAATAGGTATTTTCCTGTATTGTGCATGAATTAGCATACACTCAAAAATGTAAATAATTTACATATCATTGTTAGAGTACCGTCCATAATATCAGATTGAAGGAACACTCAAACAAGCATATTTTGAGTTTAAGTAGTAAAGCATAACTCCTGTACGCTAATTAAGTAATATTTACCTAATTTATTCACTACTAAATGACATTTGATCATTTGTTAACCTTTTAGGTTTTGACGTATTAAATTATGTCGACATTTGTTTGTTTGTTTGTTATTATACATCAGGTCTTTTCAAACCTTTTGGGATATTCAATGTTATATTTGTAAATGTTAATAGAATTTTCATATCTTCCGTTTTTTCAGATGAAACAGTCATACAGTCTTTGTCATTTGTCGCCAGCTCCAGAACTTTCGTAACAGATCTCCCCCACTAGTACCACACTTTACTTTTAAGAATTAAAACACTCGGAGATGTATTTTTTAGGATTCCTTCCACATCATTTTAGGCACAGATAATATTTTATCCATTAACAGCTAAGAATTTTGCATTACGTCGCCATCTTATTTTGTCATTTTCTTCTTCTTCAGCCATTTTGTTTTTCTTACATCATTTTAGTCTCAGTTTTGAATAAAGACACGACACTATTTCAATCATCTCACAATCATCGTATTGCTACAGTAAACGCTAAACTTAATGGAAAAGAACAACAAATAATTATTGAAACCGGAAGCACTTTGAGTAATTTAGCACATGCGCAGATCCCTTAAAACGCAAGAATCTTTAAAGTGAAAACAAAGTTTTATACTTAGATGAAGGAGTAATTCTAGACGTCACTATCGCTGGAAAAACATTTTCACATCCATTTTTCGTTGTTTCACATAAGTTTTGTAATCCGATCCTTGAAACAGATTTGCTTAGACACTATAATGCAAGGATATGCTTTGCAACTAACACATTTAGTTTGAGCCTCAACCCACCGGTAAAGTTCACACATAATAAATCTTACAAAGTAAGCAAAATGGTTAATGCATATATACGAGATGAAGTCAGAAACATTTTGTGTTATCCTAACACTTTTTATAGATTACAACCTCACTCTTTGGTATGTGCACCAATGAGAATAAAATTAGACACTACAAACACTGATGTCTTTTGGAACCTAACAAGTTGTAAGAGAAATTTAACATTAGAATTCTTACTCAAGTAACATCTGGCAATAAAATATATGCCTATGTTTCTAACTTGAGCAATGAAAGCGTACCGTTATAAGGAAAACTGCTTGGAAAAATTAATACACGTTTTGAGGTACAAAATGTTTCAACTTCAAAATTAAAAGACGAAAAACTGCACATAGGACCTTCCAAGCAACACAATCACATGACAGAGTTACAAAGACGTCTTCAAGAAACTGACAAATTATTTGATATCTCAAAGCTTCAAATTTCGGATGACTTAACTCCTGAGCAAACAACAAACGTGGAAAA
>JAGDQP010047168.1:0-15103 GCA_022664845.1 Lepisma saccharinum
ATCGTTAGTTAACGAAAGTAATGTAGTTCAAAGCTCATAAAGTTACTTAATGATTGGTCAGTTCTTAACTAAGATTGGTGAAACTCGCCTAATGTTAATGTACGTTTATAGATGCTCCTTCCATACTGCTCGCTGCAACTCAAGTCGGCCCCTGTGTTCTCAAGAAGTTTCCTCCATTCCCCCCCTGTTTTTACTGGTCTCCTTACAGCTTCGAGTCCGTAATTGTTTACTCGAATCTTCTTTAAGGTTAATGTAAAGCAACGATCTCCAACAAAAGATGGCAGCACTACCTCCGTGTGTGTCCAATGTATTTTTATCGTTGCTCAAAATTTCAATGCTGCTTCTATAAATTCAAGCCTTGTAACTTGGAGGGAAGAAAGTTCATAACCAATCAAGAGTTCGATCAGTGCTGATTTTTAATTTTCGTTTTTCTTCATTGTTGAAAGAGCTTCATTGTTATAGGTTTTGATGTTGACAACAGCAATCAACAAGATATTTCAACAATGAAGAAAAACGAAAATGAAAAATCGGCATTGATCGAACTCTTGAATTGGGTATGAACTTTCTTCCCTAAAAGTTGGAACTCTCTAGGCTTGAATTTGTAGGAGTAGTATTGAAACTTTGTGCAACGATAAAAATACATTGGACATTGATACGTACTACCACCCGAACGTCCCCTGATTCTATATGCGAGAATATTCAAGATATGTGTGAGACATATGTATTATTACTCCTCGGCTATGGGCGTAGGATTTTAAACCTGAAAGGCAAGATGAGATTAGTATTGACTGACCATCCCTGGGGAACATATATGAAATAGGCTCTGGAGTGTATATGGATATGTGGTCCGCCTCCTATTACAGGAGACCGAGGGATGTATGTAAAGGACAATGTAAGCAAAGAGGGGAAACAAGACACATAAATAAAACAAGCAGTTAAGGTTCTCTTTAACAGCTTTATTTAGAGCTCCGTCCACTTCAGGAGTTCTAGCAGAACTGATATTATATACAGCTTACGCTGTTTATATAGGTACATGACATAGACATTACAAGAAAACTGTCTGCCATAGAGGTTTTGCATATTTTGATAAATTAATTTTATACATTTTAAAAGTCTTTATACTTCTTATTATTTATAATGTCCTTGGTGGTTATAGTCTGTTCCAAAAGTATTTACATAATTGTCATAAGCTTCGGCTGATAATTTTTATGGATACATTTAATATTACTAATTCCAAAGGGTGATTTTATATAAACTATGAGGAGGGTCTCACACAAGAATGTAGGCATCTCGTAGGATGCGAGGTAAAGTTACAACATATACGGAGGTAGTGCTGCCATCTTTTGTTGGAGATCATTGCTTTACATTAACCGTAACCCCGCTTCCTCTTAAAGCCTTTTGTGTTATTCTGTGTGTGCTCATCCTGGCCTCGTGTCCTGCCCACTGTATCTTCGTAAATTGATGTTTTCTTAATCTGGTTTCTGTATATATCATGAATGTACCTGCTTCTCCGTTGATCATTCTGTCTGCATCTCAACCATGTTTCACATCCGTATTTTGTCCCTGGTGCATGTATGTACTTTTTTTTTTCATAATTGAGATAATTTTATTTTATTTGATTGATACTTCTAATTCTTTGTAGGCCTTTCTTACTGATACCATCAACGTATACCAGATTTGTGTGGTTCTGTACGTAATGATTGATCCTGTGACTACTTTTCTTTTCCTTATGCCGACCTGGTAGTCGTGTGGGCTAGGGCGCTATACCAGCCCGGGTTCGAATCCCGGATGGGGCATGGTTGTTTGTGAGAGTGGATTTTAACTAGAACGTGACTGAACCGACCTTAAAAGTTAATAGAATTACCCATACAAAAAAAAAAAGTTTTATCATTATCCTTATACTGCAGTGTCAGATTGATTAGAGTTTAGTTCCAGTCTGTCTCCTTATTTTAAACCTTGTGTTATTTCAAATGGTTGCGTCAGTTTACTTTGCCGTCGTCTCTGTGGTTGGGATTCTGACTACTTTTCTTATTTTTCCTACATTGCTTTCGTGAGTTTTTCTGTTTATAGTATCAAAGGCCTGTTTAAAATTACGGATCTCTGGTATATCTCCACGTTATATTCTCCAGTATAGCTTCAGCGTATACAGTGTATCCATAAAGTCTGTCCCCACTCTTGTATCTCCGGAACGAATGCAAATATGAGAAAATATTAACAGGTATTCCATTATTTTGAGTGGCTAATAATTTTTCTTAAAAAAAAAAAAAATCCACCCTGCTCCCACCTGGGGAAGGTGGAGGCTACTAAAAATGTAATTGCAAGAGGGTAGAGTAATGTATCGTTTGAAAGGTCTTGATGAAAGAAAAAAATGGAACAACGCCAGGGTCGATATATTACTCGCCCTTGTCCAAAATAATGAGAGGTCATATTTCGAAAATGACTAACTGTTTACCTCTTTGCGCAGGTAATAACAGTCGAACAGAAGCGAACGAGTTAATCAGAGGTGGACTTTTCTTTAACTAAAGGAGGTTAGCTTCTCAAAATAGTGGTATGCATGTTTCGACTTTTTCTCATATTGCCGTTCGTCCCGGAATTACAGAGTATGAGGACAAAATTTATGGAGGGTACAACATGTTTCTCTAGGGGATCCTGAAAACTTGCGGTACCCAATGGCTAAACGTAGCACATGGAATAAATTTGCTAGAGAAGAGTTTCGTCAGCTTGCACTGCACTCTTTTGTTCAACTCTTACAACCTGAGCAGAAAGCACTAAATAGTCATTTAAAAAAATGACTCCCTATCATTTTTAATAGGGGCAACATATCGATCCTGGAGTTCGTCCAGAGTTTTTCTTTGATCAGGATCTTTCAAACGATATATTACTCGAATCTTCTTTACAATTTGAAATTTTTGAATTGGCGGGAATGGGAGGAGGGGAGGTCAGAGGTAGATTTAAAAAAACGCTAAACAATGTAATACCTTTTTCAGCGTTTTTTCGTATTTTCATTCACTCCGCTGATACAAGGATGGGAACAGACTTTATGAGCAACCTGTATATTTAGTCTGCCTTTGATCTGTTTCTTCTCAATCCTGGTTGGTACTCCTATTTATAATTTTTGTGTATTCTTTTACCATGCACTTGAAATATTAGTGTAGATTTTGTGTTCTGTGGAAATATACATCGTATAGCTGCTGCAATTCAGCTCGTTTCCTTCCTTCTAAATTATACTGTTCCATTTTTGAGGTATTGTGTATACTTTCGATTAATTCTTTACCACCAGTGTTTGTTATTTCTGCCGTGCTTCCGTCTTGCTGGTACTATGTTTGGCTTTGGTTTCTTTATGGTGTTTGTTCTATTTGGTCCGTCCTTATCGTCCAACCACATCTCGTCTTACAGGCGTTCTTCATTTTCCTTCATATTTGCACGTTAGTTGAGTGTTCACAGGTTCCCGGTTTTATCTGTACATTTCAATGTTATTCTTTTATATTTACATGCAAGGAAACTGAACGTTTTCTCTCATTATTTCCGGAAGATGAGAGAGGTTTGTTTATTCGCAAAAGCTCGGGAATGAATCTATCGATATTTTCAGGAGGAGTAAAATGACGCAATTAGTTTTGATTTTTACTTCGCAATGCAGTGATTTTCAGTATATGATTCGAAGGTTCCTTGGGATCTATGGTTTTCTTTTTGTTTTCACATAAACAATCAAAAGTATTTTGTTTTATTGGCACCACCCCACATAGCAGAGTACGTCCCATTTAGATCCCATTACCGTCAGAATGGTCATGCTCCCATAGCGATGTCCTAAGGACGTCCGTGGGATAACTCTGTGGGCAATACAAACAGTTCATCCCCTATGGACGTCCCCTGGATGTCCCCCGGAAAGCCGTGCGGGATTACCTACCTGGAATTTCTATAAATCAAATCGACCTTACTATTATTATTATTTAATTAATTATAACTATACGTCCCATGGATGTAAACGGGACTTAAACAGGACGTCCCGATATCCTTCCAGGAGATCCGTCAGATATCCCTGGGACGTCATTTTGCTATGTGGGACTAGAATAGTGACAAAGTTTTCTTCACTAATTCATTTATTGTACCTGTATTTTTTCACTGTTCTTTAATTTATAACTACTGAAATTTAATAGAATTGATTTAACTCTTAATTACTATTGTAATGTACAGCTATTTCTTTAGGTTGTATATATGAAATATGTTGCGTGGAGTAATTACCTCGTATTACAACTGTGTAGTAAGTTTGCTTATTTTTATTCCACCTGTAGGAAAATCGCGATTATTATTGGCTTGAGTAGGTCTGTGATGTGAAAGCGTTGGAAACCGTCGTCCTAAAAAGAACAAGAAGGTTGTTATACAGTCTTTGTATTTTATTTTTTTATAAAAGGTTTTCAAATTAATATAATAAGATTGTGAGAGATTACTATTGTCCAAGTAATAATAATGGAACATTTGCAGCTAGAATCTAGTTGGAGTACTATAGTTGCCAAAAAAAATTATTTTTCTGTGATAATTCAGATAAAAATGTTATTTGTGGAGTAAATGTGTAATTTTGTTACGATGAGAACGATATGCATATATTTTGTATACTTAAATAGAAATAAAGCAGTTTATGTTTTTAAAGAAATCATTGGATGTTCTGTATTAATCGTTTTTGTAGAGACAACCATTGCAATTACAGTTACATCAAGGGAAAAAGTTTATGGAATATTTCAGCATCTCATAACTACGGCCCTGAAGCTCCCTAAACTGTACCTTATCCCGCAGTTTTATTAAGAATCTTTATTTTTGACATGTGAACGTCAGCCTCCCGACTTTTTCAACTAAAATATTGTAGGCCTCCAGTGGCGGCTTTTCAGGTGAAGTTAGTGAAGCTGCACTTCACATATTACTTTTCTATGCTTTAAGTTATATGAAACACTTTAGAAGAATCAATCAAGATATGAAATAGTTTATGCTTATCTAACAAGATACTCAGCTTTTAGTTACATAGAAAAGTGGCATTATGGGTAATTTAGTGAAGCATAAAAATCCAGGAAATTGTTTAACATAGACTAACCGGGTATCTTTACGTGTGAATGTATTTGTAGTACGTCACTTGCTATTTGAACCACAAGCCGCCACTGTAGCCCTCCGCATTTTTCACCCTGGCGCCGTCGCTGCTTATAACTCAAGAATAATACGAGTACATAGATATTAGCTGTGACAAACTGACTTAGAACTGAAAATTTGGTCAGTATCGGATTCACCTCAGAATGTTTTCTCTGGTGTCCATCTTCAGACATTGATCGAGCACTCCAGTATCGGTAAGTATGGAGCTCATTGGACAGCACAGTCCTCTGACACGAGAAGGTCAGTAGAACCTGATTGACGTTAAATAAAGTTTCCATAAAACAAAACTTGTTAGTCGAACTTTGTGACATGCAATATCCATGCGGGTACAAAAAGAATTGTTTTACAAATATTTTGTGAAAAAGGGTTTTTCCTTTCTACAAGGAAATAGGTAAGTGAGGTACACGAGGTGCAAGGGAATTCAGACCCCTACGAATGCCCCCCTATACGTGATATAACAATCAAGCCACTTACAATAATAATACATTTTGGAGGAATCTTGATAAAATTAAGGTCATAATTTGTTTAACTTTTCTTTTCAAAATGTTCATTTTCCAGATATGTGTCAAGTCTAGCAGGAGGAAAAGCCATTGTTGTAGTCTCAAAACCACTTTCTCTCCTGGAATTGGAAGATTTAATTGACCATGTGCTGCCCCCTCAAATTGATTTGATTCATAATCGATTGATGTATGCTGCCGGCCGGGTGGTCGAGCGGTCTGCGGCGGTAGGCCATCGGCTCAAAGGTCCCCGGGTTTGAGTCCCGGAAGGGGCATGGGTGTGGATTTTAACGCTGTAAATGGGCGAATCGTGACGGACCGAAGTCCAAAGTTACTAGACTGGCCCATATAAAAATAAAGTTTACCAAAGATTGATGTATGCCAGTGTTGGGTAGACAAATGTTTAGCTATTGAGGTAAGCGGAAGTAATCCGTAGATAAAGTAGCGCTTCCACACACACACAAACAGTGCTCGAAGTGTGTTTGTGCGCGAGGGAGGAACACCGTGCCCGTACGTTTTTCATTTTGGATTTTGCGTACCCCTACCTTTTTATTAATGGGAGCTTATTGCCTTTACTTTCAATAGGCAATCGCTGCCACTGGGTGCAAGCGTACCGTTACCTTTTCTAGTCCACTTCTGCAACTGTTCCTTACCTTTTTTTTTAACAAACTTCGAGCACTGCACCTACACGATTTAACTTCTAAACGTCTAATGACGTAATATTAATTGAATTTTAATTAAGGCCTTTATGCATCTAAGGCTCAGGCCGGATAGGGGAGCGGAAGAGATTCGGGAAGGTGTCGGCCAGGGCCTATGTTGAAGGTGCCATCCCGGCAGCGTAATGTTAATTCTCACACTACTAAGCATTTTTGGTAACAGGCTACAGGGTTGGAAAGAAACAGTCTTTTCATTTAAAAAAACAAAACATATGTGTAAAACATGTTTTATTTGTTTTTGTTTTAAACACGTTTTTATAGACTTCAAGTAAACGAATTTAAAACCTTTTAAACCTTTTCTTAAAAATAAAAACTTTTCTACATTTTTTGATGTTGTTCCTTCGTTAGCACTTTATGGCAGGTGTAATCTGACCTCTTTCATATAATTTTACATTTTGAATCTGTTTGCTTTACGTTCAATGTTACATTACATATTCGGTTTTATTACATCAATTGAGTTAAGATTACACTTGACATAAAGTGCTTTCAATGGAGGAAACTGAATCACCATCCAGTTCCAGTGAATCGGTTCAAAAATGAATCGAATCACTGAAACTGGATGGTGATTCCGGTTCCTCAGGAACTGAAGTGAATATAATGGAGCAGTGCCGCCCAAAGGTAAAGGAAAGTAACTACATTTTACGTGTTTTGAGGAAAACAAGGACATTGTGATATACATATATTTTCTCGTCGATAAATATTTATTTTTGATCTTAACACATATACAATATTTAAATTTTAGAAATGTGTATATTTTAATTCTTAAAGGAGTTACTTCCTTTTACTTTCTTATCACCGATATCTGCATTTTCTAGCCTACAAAGGTAAAAGGTAGTAAGAGCAATTGTTTCTCTTTACCGTTGCTAAGTGTCATGTCTTCACAAAAAGAAAAAATCATGTCATTAATGCATTAATCTTTATGCATGTCATTAATGATAAGTTCTCGTGAGAGATAAAGTCCGTTAGGCGCCTGATCTCTTTTGTAATGACTTATTTGCGGATTGTATGACATAGTGTGTGCCACAATTACATCTTTGTCAATTTTGTTAGGAGGTGCATTTCTACCTCGTCGATTGTCTGGCGGATTTAAAGAAATCTTGGAAGTGGCTGCTGTTGTCCGATCGCTATCCTTTTCAGTGATAAGATTATTCATTACTTAGAACACATTTCAAATGCATTTATCAGATGCCAATCCTAGGACCGATAAGAAATAGGTCTTGCCTACTCCAACTGTTGTATGCCCTACAGTCAGAATCGGAAGGGTGTACTGCCTACTGAAATGTCTTTTGCAGTCTGAAGATGCAGAGGTCAATGTAGTTCTCCTTACCGGTGTGTAAGAAATTTTTGTGTAGAGCCACTTGCGACAAGTATTCAAATCCATTTCCCAAAACTGATTGTTGATCGAATTTTCTCCTCCTCAAGATGTTTAGAAAGACATTATGCCTTTTTCCCAGCAGTTTCCATGCGATTTGGTTCTAATAGTTGGTGCTTACTTGAGTCCCTATTTTTCCTCTCTTCCTTTGTAAGGCATCTTTTCTTTCTGGGAATTGCAGGAGCTTCATTTTTTTCTTGTTTCTTTCATAGGAAAAGATTTTGATGAATCTACTGGTCCATATTCTGGAAAAGGATAGGAAACGTAATTTACGTTTTTTGCGAATTCATTTCGGAAATGAACAACTAAGGCAGCAGCTCAATTGGTTCTGAATACATTTCATCTTCGAAAGAACACACCATTTCACTGCCGCGCAAATTTCCAAAACTTGAAACATTTGTATCTTCATCACATGGTCTTCAACTTTGTTGTTTTGGAGCTAACTCTACAATCTGTCTTCCTCTGGAAAACGCCATGACTAGACTGTTCTTTCAGAGTTTACGAACTACGAAAATGTGCGCGCTAAATGAGCTGCACCTGTCGTACAATGACTGTATTCCTAACAACGGTAAAGAGAAGTAAGTACCTTTTTCGATAAATCTGATTGGCTGATTACATTTACTTCCATTTACCTTTGTGCTGAACTCCCTTATTTGTAGTTACCCACATAGCAAAATGTCGTCCCAGGAATATCTGACGGATCTCCTGGCAGGATATCGGGACGTCCTGTTTAAGTCCCGTTTACATCCATGGGACGTATAGTTATAATTAATCCTTCGTATAACTATACGAATGCATATCCTTCGTATAGTTATAATTAATTAAATAATAATAATAGTAAGGTCGATTTAATTTATAGAAATTCCAGGTAAGTAATCCCGCACGGCTTTCCGGGGGACATCCAGGGGACCTCCATACGGGATGAACTGTTTGTATTGCCCACAGAGTAATCCCACGGACGTCCTTAGGACATCGCTATGGGAGCTTGAGAAATCTGACGTTAATGGGATCTAAATGGGACGTCCCAGAGATGTACTCTGCTATGTGGGTACTGCCGTTTACTGTTGTTTTAGTACAAAATAGATGTAGATGCTTGGTTTTGCATGTCTTGAAACTCACTTCATATAGAAGACAGGTGAAAACTCAAATAACCAGGACATGCGCATGCTTCTTTTAATATATATAGTGCAAAAAAACTGAAAATGGCGCAAAATATAGTTACTTCCCTTCACCTTCGGGCGGCCGGCCGCAGCTCCCTTATTTTATTTAAAAGTATACTCAAAGTACTAGATTTACTTCATTCGTAAGTAAAGTTTATCTAAATACTTATGCACTTAAAGTAAGTGTATATCTTGGTCTACGAATAGAAATACAATAGTCATTTCAAATGGGCTTAGATGTATTCCACTAATTTCTTATGTAGTAGAATCTTTAAGGATATAGATTTTCTACGAGAAACTTACTTAAGAAGTGAGTGTATTTTCAATGAGATATATTGAATTATATCACTCCAGGATATATGTTACGGATTTGTTCAACCTTGTTACCCGAGAAAGTCAAGCAAGAAATTAAAGTTTATGTTCATGCTCTACCTACCATTTTAAGCTAACCTATAAGAGAAATATATTTAGACCGTAACATATATTTATATGGCTTCCAGCTCATTGGGCTTGTATGTTGAATAGAGTAGCCAGTGTTTTGCGAAATAGTTCAACATGTCGTCAAGTGATTCCGATTCCAATATTAGCACACGAAGTAGCAGAGTAAATGTTAACATGTCCAAGGGTAGTAAACGTCATTCAAATCGTCGTTTGAAGACGCACGATAGATCTGATGGAAAGACAAGTCGACGGATTAGATAAATGAATTATGTTACCAGAGACACGGTAAAGAGTGGATCTCGTGAAACCGTGATTTTGAATGAGACCATTTGGGAGGGAAATGCCGCAGTAGAAAGCTTAAGAGCGTGCATGGAATCGATGTTGAAGAAACAAAATGAGGAGTTTAATAAAACTATGTCCAGTAAGAAAAGATATTCAGGAGATATCAGAAGGTCAGATAAGTCTATTCTCAGCAATGTTAGAGCAGCGCAATGAATTAACATCTATAATATATGTTAATAGAGAGGAACTAATTAAAACACAAGAGAACACTTTTTAGTGACTATGGGAAAGTCATTGATCATAAATTTATTGACATGACTCGACAGTTAAAGCGAATTGATGACCTGTGTGAGCGAAACAGTGAAAAATTGGATGAACAACCATCTATGATCATTGAATGCTGTTTGAAGGTTAATAATTTAGAAAGGGTTACACAACAATTGCAATGTGACAAACGAGTAATTCACAGCAAAATATCAAAACTTAGTCACGATTTATTAGGCAAAAAGGGCATTAGAAACAAAAATAGTACGATGAAACAGAATCGATGTCAGGTAGATCAATCTCTTGAGAATCATCATGAATCTTTTGAGTGTAAAGATGACAGAGATCTCTCGGGTGAACTGTATCTATGTAATGATATGTACATATCAGGAAGTAATGAGATCTTGATAAATGAGAAGAGGCAATGTGGTCGAAGAAAATTCTTGGAAAATCTAGTAAGACAGCTTAACCACAAAGTAGAACGACATCCTGCACCAGTTGATTTTGAGAAAATACCACAGTGGAATGGGGATATTAGTCTGGTTAGTTATTTGGAACGTTTAACATCTTACTTATCTTGCTACTGATACCAGTGGCGGCTCATCAGATGAAGCTGGTGAAGTTCAACTTCACTTATTATTTTCATATGCATTAACTAACTAAGCATTAATAAGTATTAATTGGGCCAGAAAGTCAGTCAACATCATCTAAGAGCGGATAGTGGGATTATCAGTATCTTGTATCAGCCCAGAAATCACAGGATAAATGTTAAAGAACAAGAATAGTGGGAGCGTGTTGATGGATGAATGTTTTGGTAGTACTTCAGCTGTTATTTGTGTCACGAACCGCCACTGACTGATACTCAATCTCTTCTAAGACTTGTTAAGAGAGCAATGTTAGGCCCTGCACAATCTTCATTTTGGCTAAATCGTGGAAAGCTAAGTTGTTATTAGGATTTTTATATGTTTTACTTGCAAACATATGGCAGTGAAGAACAAATAAAAACTAGAAAGCGTGAATTGAAAAAATTCAAAGATTAATAGGCAAGAAGTGGAAAGATATTCAGTTAAGATCAGAAAACTGATATCTCAATTGACTACGATAGATGAAAATATGTCACCTATTCAACTTTATCAGATAATCATGAGTATGTTGTCTATTCGCTTACAGAGGGAACTCTTTATTTTCGAATTGCAAGTCAATAGAAAAACTTTTGAAATAAACTGGACTCTTTCATTTACAATGTGAGGAGGGGACAAACTGAGTTACAGCTGGGTAATGCACGAAGAGATAGATCCAAATTCGATTCAAATAATCGTAATTATCCGAATAAATCTCTGGAGAGGAATGCTAAAGATGATCGAATACCCACATATGAGTCAAGAGGGAAAGAAACTTATAGTAAACAACAAACACCGTACAATCCAAGGGACATAAATCAAGGAAAAGAAAAGAGACAGATTAGCAACTCAATGAATATTAGACATGATCATAACGTTTATGCTATGAATGAGGTAAGAGATTATTCTACAGATAATGTCAGTGAAGAAAGAAGTAATAAGGATAAACATTTACAGTATAGAACTGACATTAATTCTAGTCAACTTGAACAAGATATGTGTGTTAGAGTGGAAAATGAATCTAGCGAAATACATCAAATGTGTTCGGTTTTTCGTGAGCTGAAAAATGAAGAGAATCCATCTAACATTCGTACTATCTCTGTCAGGATAGCAGAATTACAGCATTGGTAGATGCTGGAACTACTTGTTCAGTTTTAAGCTTCTGATTTTTCCAAAGTATAAAGAAGAAATATCCTTCTGCACGTTTAGATGTGGCTGGGACTGAACATGCAGTTATCCAAACAGTGGATGGATCTGTCGTAAAGAAGTTAAATGGGCAAATTGGAAATCAGTGTTGCTATATCACCACAACTTGTACCCATCACAGCTTTTGTTGTAACTAATTGTCCGTATGACTTAATATTAGGGAGTAATTTCTTATGTCAGTTTGGCAAATTTTCTATAGATAACCAAACATCTACTCTTGAATTGGAGAAGAAGAAAACGAAAGTAAAATGTAACTTACCGTGTGAAAGCAAAATTGAGCCAAAACAGAGTAGTATAGAAACCAACTATTCTGATAAGAAGAATGTATTTGAGAGTAATAGACAACCTGTGCAAGCGAAGGAGGATAGTGTTAGTACATCACGAGTTATAACACCAACTCTTCCTGAAAAACAGAAACGACAGTTAGATCACGATATGAAACAATGTCATTTGTTTCTTGATGTAGTAAATGTTCGGGAGCAATTAAAATATGGTGACAAATTTCGTAAAAAAAGGATTTAATTCTAGAAAAGCAAGAAAGCGTCATCGGAAGCAGCAACATTTAACTCTTGAACACAAAATTGATACGATCTCAGATATTGAGTATGACCTCATACAAGACCTAGTGTAATGATATAGTGCGATATCGTACAGACATAATGTTCTTGCTTTTTTTGTGAAATATTGTTTCGTGCTATTACGATTTTTTTTTTTCGGATACAATATCTTCCCTAAACCGGAGGGATTGTGTGAGTATACTTGCAAGTAAGTGTGTACATTTATGTAAACTAACTATTTTATCACCATAATGTATATTAAGCGCTAGAAGGCCATAAACATTATAAAATAAAAAAAAGGAAGAGTTGGGACTTCGGTTGGCAAGATGGCGGCTTACTAGAAGAAAGCTGCAGAAATCTATTGTGTATTTTTACAACATTCCAAAGTTTTTTGGCTTCTCCTTCAAGAAAATTTATTCAGTAGTGTTATTAAGTGTTGCAGTGTTTTATATAATAGTTTTACATCATGAAAATTCAAAATTAACTGTGATAACATCAAATGCGACAGTGACAAGAGAGTTTAAGAGTGACTGACAGCTATGGCGGATAGAAACCATAGCAACCAATAAATAATTGACCTTAAAACATCAATTATTAAGACTGTAAAACTATATTATATTATAAATATTGTAATAAAACAGCAATTATTAAAACGAACGCGCAATGGATGGGCATAATTAGTCATTTCCGCGCTAGACCACAAAATACGAATACGAAGTTAGAACTTCAATAATCTATGAGAGAGAAGATTTCTGAAATGATTCAATAAGAAGTAAATTGAACTTTTGGAAAGGTGGCGGATCTAAGGTACCGCCCAAATTGTAGTGCGTTTTAAACATACAATTTTTACAGTCTTTTTGGACCTAAAAAGAAGAAAACACCATAGTTAATGTATATAAGTGCTTCACATGATTGGAATTTCATCAAAATTTAAAATTGGAAGTGACAAGTGCAACAAAAAGTGGCTACTGATACTCCAGACATTAGTAACCATGCCAACTGGTCAACAACATTTAACAAAAAGTACAACTTCTAACAAATCAATGAAAAACATATTAAAGAAATGAAATGAAAAGTCAATGACAAGATTAATAAACAAATACAAATATAATAAAAACACATTACAATTGAACAATGTTTCTATCATACGTGCATCTATTGCACATATCATATTATAACAAACTTCAAACTAATGCAATTTAACATATCGCTTTCTTAAAGCACTATTGATTATTATACAGTATTAAACTATTTAACATATGTTTTGATCAAAGAGGTTGCAAAACTTCGGTCAATAAAATAACAAGAAGAAGAAGAAGTAAATTGCTTCTTATTTTATTTAAATGTATACTCGAAGTAATAGATTTACTTCATTCGTTAGTAAAGTGTACCTAAACACTTATGCACTTAAAGTAAGTGTTGGTAAATATAAAACTAAAATAATACTCTCGTACTCTTAAAAATAATATGATTCTTTCAAAGAAAAAGAAAATAAAATAAATTTTAAACAAGGCTTAAAAAAAACATTGTTTAGAACAAACTTTCAAAATGTTTAAAACAATCGCCTCTGTTTAAAACACGTTTAAAACATTATGTTTTAAACATTCCAAACCTACCAATGACACTCTGCTACTGAATTTGATACACATCAAAGCGCCAAACATGGGAGCACTAAAAAACATACAGCGTCCTTGACGAGATTTGAACCCAGACCGTCAGATTCGTAGTCAAACGCGCTACTGTCTGGAGCCACGGTGACTCCATTCGAACGTAAATACAGAGCAACTTTTTTTAAAAAAAATACGCCTATTATATCCTCCTGAAATAACAGAATTGTTTATCAGAGAATGTAGATTTTAGCTATTTAACCACTTTTGTTCATATTTTTATATTGTTCTTCCATTGTATTATTCAAGGTACCATCCCAGCACTTGCCTAGTAAGATTGAGGTAAACAGAGGAAACCTCAGTCAGGATGCTCGATACCGGGAATCGTTGCCGACCTGGTAGCCGTGTGGGTTAGGGCTCTAAGCCAGCGACTCGAGGGTCCTGGCTTCGAATCCCGGCAGGCGCATGGATATTTGTGGTTGTGGATTTTAAGTAGAATGTAGCGGATAATCGTGACGGACCGAAGTCAGAATTTACTAGAATGGCTCATAATAAATAAAGTTTACCAAAGTTTTACCTGGAATCGTTCTTGAGACCTCCTAATATTAGAATACTTGGTGCAACGACGAAAGTATCAATTTCGGTCTAAAAGTTTGAGAACCCTTGCACTAAAAAACACAGTTTAAATAATCTGCTATCAACCATTAACCAATGACATACGTTGCATGATCTTTTAGTGGTCTACTTGTAGGAAGCTGATTCTAAAATCCTAATCATATTTTACCAGTTATCATGTAACATTTGCCTTTATTGACGTGTAATACTTTTCCACATTGAATATAATCAAAAGTCAATGCTTATAAGAATTATTTAAATTAGCATACGGGCTAGGCCTGTAAAGGTTTGGGGGGCTCAGACAACTGCCCACTGTGCCCATGCTATAGGACGGGGCTTATCTTGTGCTTACTATTTATATATTATGTAACTAAACTGAGTTACTTTTGGTGGGGCCCCTGAAACATTGAGGGCCCTGGGCTGGGTTGCAAGAAAATACTTAAGTGTGAAAGCTGACTTAAGTCAAACATTTAAGACAAAAATGCGAAATCACCGTTGCAAGAATCATCTTAAGTCCAAGAGTGTATCACACTTAAGTGCAAGAATTTAAGACAGCTATCTGACACACTTAAGTTAAATTTAAGCTGTGTAAGATATCTAATTGATCACTTTAAAGATAGAAAACAAGGAAAA
>JAGDQP010047169.1:0-15103 GCA_022664845.1 Lepisma saccharinum
GACAGAAAATGCAGTAGATGCAAACGATATTTAGTGAACAACATTTGAATTAAACGACTACACTATAGATTTAAACAGTATATGGGTTCAAATATGTGTTGCTGAATCCCCAAAACTAAGTTACTTGCACGACTTATCCCATGGTTTAATCACTTCCTATTTGTCAATTGAGAAACAGAATTCCCATTCATTGAGAATATTCTATTTCTATGAAAGCAAGCAAGATGGCGACAGCCAAACACTTCAGCAGCATTACTGCTTTCTATCGTAACAACATGTCAAATGCTACGCTTGCTTTTATAGAAATGGAACATATTCTCAATAAATGGGGATTGTGATCCCTAATTGACCAATGGCAAAGTGATTAAACCATGACATAAGTCGTGAGAGTAACTTCGTTTGTGTTTGAGGCTCAGCAAGATTTTTTTATCCCCTATATTGTTTCAATCTAGTGCTCTCATTGTCTGACGATTTAGCGAAGTCGGTAAGACGCTCGACTTCTAGCTGAGCAACCCATGTTCAAATCTAGCTGCAGCCGTAACTTTTTCCCCCACTACCGAAATCAACACCATGTGTTGTGTTGATTTAACACACAAAAGTGGTAGTCACGCTGGGACACCGCATTGTGTTGAATTAACACAGCTACTTTTTACTGTGTATGTATTTATAGTCATATTGTTTGTATTGTAGATGGTATGCTACAACTCAGTTTGAAGCCACTGAAGCACGTAGAGCATTCCCTTGTTTCGACGAACCTTCGTATAAGGCAAGATTCAAAATAGCTCTTGGTCGTCCGGAAAACTACAAGGCAGTTTCAAATATGCCTCTGCAGAAAACAGAAAGTTTGTAAGTAGCACAACATGTCTTTTACTGATATCTGTTTCAATAAGTAATGTACTTAATAAATAATTAGTTGAACGTTCCCTTTCAAACTCTGATATTTGAATTCAGGATAAGAAAATGGTATTTTGTAAGATTACATCAGGATAAACATAAGCGTCTTAGAAGATACATTCGCCAAGTGCCTCGCCGGGATTTGCTTAAAATGGATTCGCTTAAAATGCTGTTCTCCGCGACCCAATTTGTATTGTATTAATTTTATCGGCATATACCGGAAATTCGATCATTCATACATTCTGAATGCTATCGTAAACTGCATTACGCTCGGACACAAATTTGGTTTCCTTTTCTGTAGATAGAACTGGACACGAATGTGGGCATATGCAAAACAAATTTGATGAAGTACTTTTTCTTTGACACATGTTACATAAGCCGTCCACCATCTCGGATCTGCCATATTGAATTCAGGTTATTTTTTCAAATGGGAATAGGTGCAAGAGATAGATTATATTCATGAGAAACTTTCGCAGAAATTCACTGGTGTTGTTAGTTTTACAGTACCTTTAACTGTTTGCAAGTTCATCAAAAACGTGGAATCACCCGCTGAATTATTGTGGATAGGGAAGAACATGAATGCTGCCATATGCAGTATGAATCAAACCAAGTTATACATCTTTAACAAATATGGCACACACCGTTCGCCATTTTGGATCCGCCATATTGGATTGAAGTTATTTTTTCAAATTGGAATAGGTGCAACATCAATTTCATGTTAAATTTTCGCAGAAATGCACTGGTGTAGTTATTTTCAACGTATCGAACCAAAAACTATAGACCTTTCTCGACCCCAACATAAACTTGGGTACTAAATTTCAACCACATCAGTAAATTTGTATTTTAGTTTACGTTTAAAAAAGATTCTCTGGATACACAGACATACAGACAGAGGGATACACATACACAGACGTCAATACGTAATATTTCTTTACGTTTAAATTAAGGTTGTAAAACCCAAAATTGGTTCTACCTTTAATTAGAAAATGTGACCCTAATACAATACTTCCATTTTATAGTATAACATTGGAGTAATAAAAATCGCACATGAAGAAATAATTCGAATTGTGGAACCACTGTTAGCAAGAGCTTGTTTATATCTATTATTTTACAATAAGAAATTGTTTTCATTTTTCAACATAAAAACGTAAGCGTAATTGATGTTACAACTCAATGTATATTCGCGAAGTGCCTGGTGGGGATTTAACTGATCTATTCTATACAGACCGTCAATAATGTTTCCTGGCGCAGTTTCATTTCTTGTTGCCCATATTGAGTTGTTACACAGGCGGTAAGAGGTGCTTTGATTTTGCAAGTAGCTTGTGACTGTATTAGTGCGGTAGAAGGATGATCGATTCCGAAAGTACTGATCGTACGTTAGTGACCTTTAATCAGAGTGTGGGTGCTATTGTGCAGATGTTGGTGTGTGCATGTGCCTACTGTGAAAATCGATGCAAATAAGGTGTAAGAGGCTCTACGCCAGATAGAAGTACTATCTTCAACGCGAGAAATACAAGATAGAGAAATGGAGATTGCAAGCATTATTTTCAGTTTAATCAAGAAATTTGAAGACACCAGCGTCACTGAAATCCTGGATGATGAACAATTAGTGCAAATGCCTTCCGAAGAAGTGAATGACAGAGAGCTGGTTTATGAGCCTTTGAGCGACGATGTGGCTAACGTTTCTGTCCTATTTGATTATGCCAAAGAGAGCTAGAAACAGAGGATGGTCACTGAAGACAATCATACACCACTTTGAGAGAGTAAAGGATAGGAACTATCTATCCGAGTATAAGATATATCATGACCAACAAAGAACAAAACATGAGAGAGTGATGGTCATATCGCAATGTGTGTAGTCAAAATTTCAAGAGGCAAGAAATAATCTAATATCTGACCATGATATTGATATCAGGCGATGGGCATGTAGAAAAGCTAGAGAGTTTGGGTTAATTGACTTCAAAGGTGGACCACCTGGGTTTTGAATTGCAAGACAGCTGACAAAATTGTTACTCGCAAGGTGACGCACTTTGAGACGCACAAACATGTTCAATCAGAAGAATAGATAGAGAATTTTGCTATCACATTTGGTATTCATTTCATCAACACGATCGTACCAAAGCATTCTTCAGCTTAGGGTCTAAATACTGACCGATCTGGATTCAATCACGATATTCACAGGAATCGCAGACTATCTAACATGGGTGAGAGAGTAAAATAATTGGAGTAAAATCAGCGTCTGGAATATAGCATTCATGTACAGTTCAGCCAATTGTATCCATGGGAGGCATACCACTTTCTCATCTTCTAATTTTCTTACGCCTTTGGTCCCATTGTGCAACTTAAACTGATTCTACCTCCAAAGGTAATAAATGCTTGAGTACCAGGGATAATATGAGTATTGTTAAGCTATTTTTCAAGTATTATCGTTGTCGTAACGAAAAATGTGGTCAAATTTACGATGTGTGACGCCTCAGCAATTACAATAAATGTTGATTCAGCATTCTTAGTTAAGTACCATTCTTAATGTACCATATTTTTTAATTATATTAAAAAAATAATCATTTGTTAGGGCGGAACTAACCATAAATTATTGTTAGTTCATTATTCAAACATTAATTTCTTGCGCATGCGTACATGGTTACCATACTTCTTGTTACGGTATGAACTGAGAAAATGAAGGCGCCATTGTTATCGCCACAACATCATAAAAATGCAAAGTTACTGCAAAAGCACCAACCTGGACAGTGAGCACTTGATGATAATTTTGATCATGCAAATGATAATCAATATAAAAACATTAATATCTAAATGTGTGAAGTTATTTATGCATGTTTATATTACGTTTTGTAACTTTATTTCCTGTTGACATATTTGTGGTCAGCAGATAGCAGCACCATTTTTACAAAGGAAGAATTTAGACAAGAGGTTTATTATTGTTGTAGAATCAGGTTTGCTTCGCCGTATTAAAGAGAGAATTATTGTTTTTATATACTGAGACATATTTAAAGAAATTGTTGAAAGGATTTTGAAAAGAATGGCACATGAATATGTATTCTTGCATATATTAGTAAGAGTCTTTGTTACAAGTAGAATAAGAGCGAGTTCAAGTCCACCCGCGAGGAGAGGACTTAAGTCCCTAGCGGGAATGTTTTCATTGATTTGCAGTGATAATGCATTAGGGTGTATATGTAACGTGTTCCAATCCTGGCAAAGTGGACAAGACTGTTCTTGAACAATGGCGGGATAATTGCCTCTCCCAATATTGAAGGGAAATGTTGTCTAGTCCTTGATTCATTTTCTCTCCATCAGCAACATCTGTTTTCGATTCCGGATAAAAATGTAGAAATAGCAACCGTTCCTCCTGGTGCAATGTCGCTGGTCCAAACTTTAGGTGTATACTTTTCTCGTTAATAGTAATGGTTTGCCAAACGATTTTGTGAGCGAGTTTTGCTCGATAATATTGATATAGACCTCAAGATCTATAATACTATTATTAATCTTCACGCACTTATCCATAATCAATTCAGTGATCCAATATTCAACAACATGATTAGGCACACGTGGAAAGTATTTGCATCCCCGTTTAATGGTGATTTCGTTGTTGCTCCTGACAATGTTCTCTGACAAACTGAATATTGGAGTTGCTCATATCCCAACACCATAATTGACCCAGTGTGCTTACTGTCTTGTATATTTGTGCTTACAGGATTGGTTCATCAAGTCTCATAAACGTGTATAATTACCGCTATGTAGCTACAATTACCACACTTCAAAACGGTTGAAGATACTGTGAAATTAACTACACCAGTGCATTTCTTCGAAAATTTTACATGAATTAGATGTATCGCTTACACCTACTCCCATTTGAATAAAATATTTTGAATCCATACGACGGACGGCGTGTGTCAAAGAAGCAGTACTTGATCCAATTTGTTTTACATATGCCCACATTCATGTATAAAAGCAATTTTGTGTCGGAGCGTAATCGTAGTTTACGATAGCATTCTGGATATAAAAAAAAAAAAAAAAAAAAAAAAAAAAAAAAAAAAATGTACAAAACACATTGCATTTTACACAATTTTAAACATATCTCGGCGAGATACTTGGCCAATGTACCTGGTTAGTGTCATTTAACTAGTATAATTGTAGACTACAGCCAACATGAATAAATCATGTATATTTGTATATTTTTTATCTCCTGTATGCCAAATTTTAAGCATTGTTTGAGGAGAAATGTTCTTCATAAATAAAACTTGGTTCGGATAAAAACATGTATTTTCTCGATTTCAGGTTCTCGTACCCAGGCTACGTACTGGACCACTTCGAAGAAACGCCTCCCATGTCCACGTATCTAATTGCATTTTTAATTTCGGACTTAAAAACCCTGGACAATGGAAAGTATAGATTATGGTGCCGTGAAAACATGTTACAGTATGGCATGTATAGCATGAAAGTGACGCCAAAAATAGTTGATTTCTTTGAGCGGTATTTTAATACAACATATTCTCTTCCGAAGATGGACTTGGTTGCCTATCTTGATTTACCGGCTGGGCCAATGGAAAACTGGGGACTTGTAAATTTTGGGTATGTACAATGAAACAAGAAACTCTAGACGTATTGTTAATTATAGTCTCAAAGGGAGAAAATAATCATTTTTACTTGTTTGTCTGTCAAATTAATTAAGTTTAACTATTTATATTTTGCGTACGAAACCAAGCAATTAGCTTAATATACAACATGCATTGTATGTTGTTCGTAATGAACATTTGAAGCTGTAATTTAAGCTGGAATACATTAACTTTTCCAGTGTTATAATATTACTTAAATAGCTTTAAATATAAGTAGAAAATAACTTTTGCGGAACTTTGGAACTTCAATTGCTTCCGATCAATTGACTCCTTTCACGAACAGAATAAGTACAAAGTTGAGATTATGGATCTGTACCAATAGGATTGTATGGATATAAACAAGTAGTGTACATCCAAATATCTAAATTGGTTGCTTGAAGTTGGGCATACACATTACACAGTCACCCCCAAAGTCCAAACTTTAATCTCAACTTGAGTTCAAACACTATTCTCAACTTTTGGACTTGCACCCATTGTGAAATAAAGAACTCAATTCTGAAAACTGTTTCAAAGTTTATAACAATCCGGCCTTTCGTATAGAGCCTAACCTTATAATGAGGTGAGAATAGAAAAAAAGAACTCTGGAGCACTAAACTGTTGCAGTTCCCAAATCCTATTAGTTTCAAAGACCACCACTCGCGTAAAGATCCTACATGCGACTACGGTGAGCATGAAAAAATAAAATTATATATAATTTTAAATGTACAATAATTTAAATGCAATTTTTTATTTGAAGATAAACGAGAGCTTGAAATTACTACGAAGGAAAAAATAAATTATTTAGATAATACTTGTGGTAATCTACGTCTGAGCTTTGTCGAAATGATAACTTTATTTAGATATGGTATAACAGTTATTGTAGATAATTACATAATAAACATGTTTTAAAAATGTAAACTTTCAATCAATGAACAGGATAAAATATTAGTGCAATGCCCAGTAAAGAAAAATAAGATAAGCTTATTTTCTTTCAATAAAACTAGTAGAAAGGGTGCTCAAAAAGTTTTGCACTATGGGCCATATCATTTTGAACATTTTTACTAAGACCATGGAATTTTGTGTGCTTGTGTTTGTATCTTTTTTGTACACACGCATGTTACTCAGTGTATCCTCCATCCGCTGTGACACATTTAGCCCACCGCTCTTTCCATGCCATAAATTCACTTTGATAAAACCCCGTACTCTGATTACTACAACCACTGTTTCACACAGGAAATGAGTTCTAGGGCACTGGCAAACTGCCTACCAAGAATGTGGGCCTTCAGACGACCAAACAGAAAGAAATCCGCCGAGGCCAGGTCCGCACTATACGGGGTTGAGAGACCTCTTCCCATCCCATACTTCTGATTTTCTGCTGCGTATTATTGGCAGAGTGGGGCCTCGCATTATCTTGGTGTAGTTTGATGACTTTATTTTGGAGCTCCGGTCTCTTTATCTTTAGAGCACGTCGCGGTTTTGCCAGCGACAAACAATACCGCTCCTTATTAATTATTGCGCCACGGACCAAAAATCCGATGAAGATTACGCCATGGAGATCCCAGAAGAATGTGGCCATTAATTTGTGCACTGATCTGGTGAGACTTGGATTTTCTTCGGTGGAGAACCGGGAGGACACCAATCGATAGATTGCGTTTTACTCTCAGAATCCATATGAATCTTCCTCTGCGATCACACCATCAAAGCATTGTGGAGAGTTACCACTGAACGTGTTCTGGAGTTTGAGACAAATTTCCTTCCTCTTTGCTTTCTGTTCCTTTGAGACCAAAATACATTTACGGCATGGAAATAACGGCGGGTTAAACGTGTATCAACGGATGGAGGATATATTGAGTAACATGCGTATCTACACAAAGGACACAAGTACACGCACACAAAATTTCATGGTTTTAGTGCCACTATTAAAATAAGTTATGGCCCATAGTGGAAAACATTTTGCAACTTTGCTATAACAACTAGATTGAAATTTTCACTGGAGGAAATCCCAGTATGTTCCCAATAATTTCGCACCCTGCAGTGCTGAAATCTCTAGGACAATACAATATTCAAATACTTGCAATCATTACGAATATGAGGTTTCAAGGTTTTTGTCAGGTCGGCAGCTTTACCTATTATTAATCGCATGCATTCCTGGGCATCTGTTGTTCTGAACAAGTAGATATTTTCAACGGTAGGTCCATAGTACTTGTTATTGAAGTTTAAAAGTCCTTCAAACTTAATTTCTGCTTACTATGGGTATAAACGTCTTACAGAATTTCCATCTATGTAGTTCCCATCCACATGCAAACTCTTATGACATCTGTCCTTCAAATTTAGTAGCGTCGATTTGTAGAAGATCACAGCAGACTGAGTTTCTAACCATTGCTCCACCTCTACAATGCAGTCAACAAACTTATCGAAACGCCACCTCACAAAAAGATTTTTCACGTGGCAAATGGAATAAGTTATTGGGTACTGATCGGACGAGTAGGGAGAGGTGGCATTATTACGAAGCCCAATTTACTTACTACCATAACTGAACTGAACCATTTTCATTTTCTTTTCGATGGTTATCGGTTTACCTTCGAGTATCGATGACTCCTCTTTGGACCAAGTTTCAAGATATTCTCTTACAGTAGGTAACTCTTGGACTTTGGTTTTTTGTACAGGGACACGTGACCCCTTTTAAATTTTACTTTCCAATGCACAATATTTTCTTAATATACACGTAAGTAAACATAAACATAAACATAAACATAAACAACTTTTTTGAGCATTCTTTCCTTTCAACTTTTGGTGTTGTATTGTGTGATATCTAAGATGATATGTTTATATATGTTTTGGCAACATTGATTTTGTATATTCTTTTGTTATAATGTAGGCACCGGAAGTTACGAAAATTTACATGATGTCTGAATATCTTACACTATAGATGATTGTAATTCTAATTGACGTAAGGTAGACATGAGTACTGAAATTATGTGTAAACGGAATATATCTGCAGGAGGTTAGTGAGTAGATGTCACTACAAAATTTCGAATGGTGACGTATCTTGTAAAATTAAAAATACTTACGAATAATGCTCGAATGTACGACATGAGTAAATACTACGATTAGTATAATAATAAAGTCTATTGTTTATAGTTGACATGGTTCTAGTTTCCATTCCGTATGTTACCTTTAGGACGGAAAAGTTAACGGGGTTTCTAAGATGTTCGAAGTTTTCACTTTAGAGGCCATTACTACACTACAACATACTTACTACTTCTACTACCACAACATAGCACACCTGGGAAACTTAATAACACCCACTCCTCAGATTTAATCATCACGTGGATTATATATGTCCTGAAACGATAAGGATATCACGAAAGCATAATAATCAATGATTAAATTGACACACGAATTGGTGAGCTAGCACAATTGTACCTGGTCGATAATAATAACCGTACGATATTCCCTCTCATATGATACGTCAATTACTTCCCTTAAATTACAAAATGTATGTTTGTTGATATGTTTCAGGGAAGATGATCTTCTTTTCAACGAAGCTGTAGATGTGACAGATACCAAACAACAAGTATTAGGAGTTCTCTCTCATGAGATAGCTCATCAATGGTTTGGAAATTTAGTCACCATGGATTGGTGGAATGACTTGTGGTTGAAAGAAGGTTTTGCAGAGTACTTTCAGTATGTTGGTGGTTACGCGGTAAGAATTCATTATTTATTTATATTTCTAGCGAAACAATGAATCAGAAAGTTATTTCTTAATTGAGTTAAGAATTGAATGAAAGAAATGTTATCTTAATTAAGTAAAGTTTCATGATAATGGATTTAGAAACTTTTGTATCAAATAAGATCAGCAAAAGAATCCAGTTTCGTCTCATTAATTGTGAAACTGACTGCGGCTATGAACCATAAGGCAATTTATTATGGAAACATTTTGATCGAATTCTACCGATTACTAATTTCTTATACTTACAATATATTTGTTACAGAAATAGTAAGTAAATGGTCTATTCGTTGTTGAGCTATCTTCATTTTGTTTTACCTTATTATTTGATATAGAGTTACAGTAAAAACGTAAAGTTTGATCTCAATTACCTCATAAAGACTAAAACTATTGAAAGCAAAGAATGCTTCTGTTCTATCACGTTTTATTTTTGGATCTTAAAAGATATTTGCTAAATTGTCCTCATTTCTAAAGGAAATTCTCCTTCTCTGAAAAAATATAACCTGATAATCTTGTTTAAACGGCGCCAGAAATCTGATTTTATCTTGCTTTCTTCCATTTAAATAATCTATTTTGCATGTCATTTCTAACATGGACAAAAGACCTGTCTTGAGACAAAGATACCCAAAGGCTATAATTTCAATTCAAAATTTCAAATCGACAACTTGAACAAAATACCCACAAGTCCAGGTTACAGAAAATAATAATAATAACATTATTAATAATGATAAACTTTTGAAACCTTTATCTGTTCTTGTTGGTAAATCATTTTAATATTTCCCGTAGGTGGAACCTGAGTGGAAAGATAATGAACAGTTTGTGATAATGGAACTTCATTTTGCGCTTGAAAAAGATTCTGACGGAGGAACTACAGCTGTTTCAATGGATGCGAATTTCCCGGAGGAAATTATGAATATGTTTAGCACCATAACTTACGGAAAAGGTATTTTATTCGTAAAACAAAACTTTGATTAAACTGCATGTTAATGCGAAGTCATATGCGCCTGCACGTAAGGGCAAGAGGGAGCAAATACCCTCTCCCCCGACTTGGCTTTAGCTTTTTTGCTTGTAAATTAGACGAAGTCTTTAACACCAGAAATGAAAGAAGCATAACTTTTTACAGAAAAGAATGAGAAAATAAAACATGCCCACACGTTTCATACTAATAGTTATTTGTGTTCATACATACATTTAGTGTTTCGTTTATTAAATAAGTGTTTGTATATTTAATTCTGTGTTTAGTGTGTGTGCACATTAAGTTCAAGATGTATCCATAAGGCTCCATTGGTCAGCTACAATACTCAACCACTTTCTTGGATATGCGAGTGTATATTTCAGTTAATATCATCGAAAATAATGTTTACGGTCTCACTTCTTTACGTAACAAACATGCATTCCCCACATGGATGATTGTTAGGACAATAAAAGGATTGTTTGAAAAAATTTTGTACCGTAATTTCAATGTAGCAATAGAAAGTGGCGTTTCATTGTATCCATCCGTTAGATGTTTGCATGCCTATATATTAATTCCTCTATTCCTTATGTACCGGTATTGGACGAAAAGTACGAGCAGCTGTGAAATTCACATTCTTCCTTATTAGTCGGGTGTTGCTCCACATTTGCACTTGTAGCATAGTTTCTATCCTCGAGGGAAAGGATTTATGTAAATCCTTAACAGTCTCCACTGGAATATGGGAAGTTGAATACTCTTTGATAGGAAGTTGAACTAATCAAGTAAATAATCTGTGGTATATGTTTACTATTTTGGTCTATTGTTTTGCTTAACCTTGTTTACCTTTTGTTTCATGGAATAAATAACGACAGTAAACAATTAATGTCGAAAAGTTATAATAGCTATTGACAGAAATAAAAGGCATCTAATATTTAACTACATGGATTATGAATGTACTTAGTAAGCACACATATTGGAATAATATAGAAACCTACTGTGAAATTAAATCTTTACACTCTTCCGGCAGCACACGCGGAAATTACTGCAAGGATACTAAAGACGGAAATCTTGCGCGTACTCTTTGCTTCAAAACTACTCACAGTGAATCGATAGCATTTAGGTCTGGGGGATTGAGCTACCCAGGGAAGATATTGTGTATTGTCGTCTTGCTCCTCAAATACGCTTGGATTAGCTGAATTGACGCAAAAATAGTATTCTTGTTTGCAAACAAATTTTGAGCCATTGGATGTACATGATCATTGAAAAGTCAAGGGATTTGCACGTGGTAACACGACCAGTTAGGGCGATGATGGGATCCACTCGTAGGCTCTTTTGGATATTCGCCACACATAAACACGTCTCTTTGTTGGTAGTAAGGTAAACAATGATTCGTCTGAAAATAATCAGCTTCTCAGGTCTGAATCTCTTTACACCAGTTTTTCTGGAGTTTGCATCGGTATTCACAATTAACGGTTTAGAATTGTCACTTGAACAAACATGAATACTTGCTTTGTTCACTTCTCGGCAAATATATTTTGTAGAAGCAGAATTGGGACGATGGGAATTATTTTCTGCTGTCGCTTTTATCGCAACGGTTCGGGATTGCTTCTCCACAATCCACTTTAGCATTCGGCGATCACTTTCGCTCATCTTTCGCCCACTATTCTTAGCCGATATTGTCTTGCCACATTTCCTATATGCAACCATGGTCTCCGAGGCTGTTTCCGGTCCTTAGTAGCTACGTTCTCCGATTAAGAGCTTAATACCTCATCTCACCTTCGAGACAGTTGGTGACATACTAAGTAGCAAACAGTTATCCTGTTAACCTGACATCTACAACTTGACCGCGTTTGAAATCTGACAGTTTATTTTGCAGCCTGCTTGCACCATTCTTTACAATTACAGCTCTCTCTAATCTGGTATACTATCTGCCGGGACCTAGCTTGTGATATGACAAGTAAACAAGAGGCGCATATCGTGTATAATGAGTGTTGCCAAGCTAGAAACACAACTACCTGTTTCGTACAGCTATCCGTATTTTCTTGTCCCATACCTCCATATGTACATAACTAAATTGATTGTTTTTTTTAAAGAAAAGATAAAAATAGCTCCTTTAACGGTAACCACTGACAGAGCAATAGTGATTATTCTATTATTGAAAAAAAATACATACACATACATATGGCTAACTACATTGTATTGTATCATATATCTCTACCTACTAGAGTAAGAATAAAAACGAAGTTTTTATAGTTCTTGTCTATACAACCATGATGCATTATAAATAGTTTTGCGAGTTATATATATATGCAATATAAGAGAGAATTATATATCAATATACAGAGTGTAAAAAGACCTTCGGGAAAAACTTGGGGAAAAACGGGAGCAAATTCCAAACACCGAAACAAGCAAAAAAATTCATGAACATTGGAAAAATTCTGCTTCGTTTTGGAGATACAACGTTTCCAACTTGGAGGCCCAAATCGATGACTTACAATGGGAAGAAAATGAATAATTCTCAAAGCACAAGAAACAACGTGTTGAATTAATTCCCCCCCCCCGCAAATTTCTTTCCAACAACATGGTAGATATCAGGAGCGAAAACACAATGTCACTTGATTATAAGTGTTACCAACCTGGTATAATGTTTAAATTCTTCAAATGGCACTACGTCATATTATCGGAAATTCGGAGTTCCCTAGTGATGATAAACAATAGGTAAAGCACACACCGCAAACTATGAATAAGACAAAAATTTTTTTGCGATCTTATACAAAATACGTATTTTTCTATGATATTTCATCTCATGGCATATTCTCAGTTTGTAACACTGCGGTGTGCGCTTTGCGTATCTTGTTTATCATCACTAGGGATCACTACTAGTATTGTTGTAGATATATTGTTTATCATAACTAGAGATGATCACTACAAATACCCAATAACTGGACGTAGTGCCTTTTGAGAAAAAAAATAATACTGCACCAGGTTGGCAACATTGACATCGTTTTTTTCACTCCTGATATTCACCATGTTGTTAGAAATACATTGCCTGAAACGAAATTTGCGGGTCTTATCTAATTTATGAAGAATTATTATTTTTTTTTTTCATATTGTAAGACGTCGACTTTGTGTACGAGGTTTTAAACGACGTATATCCAAAAGGAAGCGGAAATTCACGCACATTTAAAGGAACTTTTTTTACTTATTTAGATGTCAAGAATCACCTTCCGAGGTTTCTCCCCGAGGTCTTGTTACACCACGTGTATATATCTGAGAGAGAGAGAGAGAGAGAGCCAGAGAGAGAGAGAGAGAGAGAGAGAGAGAGAGAGAGGAGATTATTTATTTAGATTTTCGTAGTTTTGCCCCATGCTCCCATGTGTTAAGTTAAAGCGCATAAATAAAAGTTGTCGTTTCATAGACCACGTGGTTTTAATTCCTATTTCTCTTAGATTGGCAATAATTTCAGAGTTTTCCTTCTGCTGATTTTCTCCCTCGAATCTTTTGTAAGGAATTTCAAATAGATTTGATATAATTCTTTTCTTGACCACTTTCACACATAGGCAGACACAGACTTGTTGCAATATGGGTGAAGATTACAATTTGCTGCAGAGTAGAATATACATTTAAAATGTACATAATATACACTCTCATATATATACATATATAAAAATTTCATCCCATAAAGTACATACAGGAATACATAGCGAATATATTGTATAGATACAGAAAGAAATATTTATGGAATTATAAAATTGTGACATAGAAGATTTCACAATGGAACATATTATGGTAGAATTAATACCATAAATTTGATAATAATATTCCACAGGCGAATGGTACTATTGTTCTTAAGAAGCTTGGTGTTAGTTCTGATTTAACTTAGATCAAATCTCTGTGAAAACTCATCTTACAAAAAAAGCTTGTCACTGAAACCTCCGAACATTTTGTATCAAGTTCGTCAAACCTTTTGTTCGACATTCCTCTTTCCGATCCGACACGTGCAATCACTCGATCCAGTCAAGAACTGCTCTTGGAATATGGTCGATCTTCCATGCTCATATAATTCTTATCTCCACCTCAGGCATTCAGAACAAAACAATCTGAATTTATTTAATTACACTGAACTACATGTAATTTTTTCCTAGTTCAGCGAATGCGATCTACGATATGAAAATTTATTCGTCATTGTATAAAACTGTCTAATTGTGAGAACCGAAAAAAATATAATATTTTGTCATTTCCAAAGCGAAAGTGTCTGAGATTAGAGGAAATATTTGCGTTGGTTACGAATATGATACTTTGTTTCCATCATGCATGGGTTTCAGGATATAAGGTCCATTTTCATTTGCTTAACGCACTATGAATATATCGTTTCAACATAATAAAACTGTTCGTTATTTCACACGAAAATTGTCCAAAACAGAGAACACACAAAAGGAAATGTATCTCCATACAAGCTATATTTGTGCAGGGCGTTAATATCTGATGAGCAATTCCATATTGAACAAATAATGAAAATAGAAAATAAAAGCGTGTTAATTAAAAATATTGTAAATGAAATAATCAGATATTTAGAGGTAAGCATTTTGTATTGTAGGAGTAGGTGTAGATGCTATTGTAGGTGTTAAGTGAGTGTTTGTAGGTGTAAGGTGTATTGTAGGAGTGTATTGTAGGTGTAAGGTGTATTGTAGGATTGTATTCTTAATCGACCATACAGCTTCTACGGAGAGTCACACATTGTGAGCGTTTTCAGTTTTTTACTTAGTGATACCGGACAATTGCCTTGATGGTTCCTTCAATTTCTCTCCTCCTGAGACATATTAAGAATAATGTATCAATTTTTTCTATCTCTTTCACCACCCTATTTAACATTTTTGTTGTGAGTCCATCTTCCCCTGAGCTTTTTCGCTCTTCATT
>JAGDQP010047171.1:0-15102 GCA_022664845.1 Lepisma saccharinum
TTCTGTTAATAATACTTTACAATCAGTGGCGTTTTCTCTGGGCTACCACCGAAGTCCAAGCTTGTGAAGAAATACTATAATCTGCACGAGTGATAATAATTTACATGAAAGAGAAATATTTCCGAACAAAAATATTTGCAAAATTACAATTTTTACGTGCATTTTACAACCCTGTAGTCAGGACTTCTTAATTTCCTCCGATAGGCTAGCTCAAACGCTGTACTCTTTAATACACACCTAATTCTCGTGTGGGTGGCTCAAGAGGGGAAGCCCTCGATTTGAGTTTTTGCTAGACCAAGCTGTGATACAGTTGGGTCGTGGGAAGCGCGCTGCGACTGCGAGAGAGTTGATTCACAAGCACACACATACACACGATCTCTCTGTCTCTTCTTTCTGGAAGCGAGGGAGAGACAAAATGCAAATGTGGATTCGGCTGAACTGCAGAGTTCAGTTACAGCAGATCAGGGATGGAAATTGCATGTTAATTACCGCATTTTCATATTTCTGTGAACTACAGCGAGCGTTGAAAGATGTTTTTTAGTATTAAAACGGGTAAAATCTTCGGACAATACAGAAACAAATTCGCCTGAGTAATTTGGTCGTTTTGTCGACAGAGAAGGAACTTCTTCTTTCCATGTGGAATAAACATGAGGTTACTTTTTTGACCAGTTTGTTAGGGACTTAACAAGCAACAAAAACTGATGAAGTTCTTTTCCACTTTTCCTCCCGACACACAAGGCAAATACCAGGATAGTACCTAGAAACTGGCTCTGGCTGACTATTCCCATATTCTATCCCGGTCTGAGCCTAAGATGCCTAACAAATTCTAAAATGAATTGAGTTCATGTAAAATAATTCTCATTATTTATTTTACCTTAATATTTCATACATTAACGGATACATGTTTCATCATTGTTCTCTTCAAATCGTTTAGTGGTCTTTATTGGCAAATATACATTGTGTATAGAATCCTCTCGCTTCAATGACCCAGCTCTTCTCTTCTGGAGACGAAGTAAGGCACTCCGCTAAAGGCGTATATTTTTTCTAATGAGAAATGTTTATGCAATTTCGTTCATTACAAAGGAATAATGTTATTCCTGAATCACAAATACGCTGCGGTGGTGTAATAGATAGCACACCTAACCGGAAATTAGAAGGTCTGGATTCGAGCCCTGGTCACGAAAGTGTAAATATTTATGTATGTAATTTTCGACTTCACCTTACACAAGATATTTGTGGCAAAGGAATAAAATATCAGACATCCAGAGATATGAATACTTCTACAGTGTGTGTATATATATATGGCAACGCCCTAGCCGAGCTGGTCTACCGGTTCCCGTAAGATCACCGAAGTCAAGCAGCTATGGGTCTGGTCAGTGCTTGGACGGGTGACCGTTGCAGTACTCCAGATTGTGTATTATTCGTGAGGCCAGCGTCGTGAGGCCAATTGGGGAGCTACCTGAATAAAGAGGTGGCGATCACAGTTGAGAGCTTCGGTTCTCCTCTCCCAACACGTCTGGTCAGCGTGGGAGCAGTAGACCACCTCCTCCCTCCGGAAGAGGCCTCATCCAGTAGTGGATTGAATTTGAGTGTGTATTATTATATATCAGTGCTCGAAGTGGGGGGGGGGGGCTGCCCTTACCTTTTGGATTTGGCGTACCCCCTACCTTTTTATTAATGGAAACTCATTGCCTTTACTTTCGATCTGGCGTGCCCTTACTTTCCTAACCCACTTCGAGAACTGATAGCTATTTATATTTCAATTTTCCAACAAAATTTTTCTAAAACGCTTTTGCGTTGAGAGTTGCGGAATTCGATCGCTGTGTAGCTTCTCGATGATTTTTTTTTTTTTTAACTAAATGTTGTTATAATCGACTCGTATTTCCAAGTTGTATTTGTAAGTTCGAGTAATTAATGATTTCGAAACAGCGATATGAAAATAGAAATAATAACCGGAACCAGTTTTCCCCCAAAATCATGATAACACCTGAGTATCCGGTTCCAAATTTTGTATTTTAAACTACCTATAATCTTTATCAAGAAAGTGATTGTGTGACAAACATTTTCTTTATTTGACCATTCCACAGGTCTCTTTTGGTAGAAGATCTGAAATGAAGTAGACCCAGGGGCGAATTTCGGTTTACTTTTGTGGACTGACCCACTGCTTGGAAGGGGTACATTTGGAGGGCAATATGGCCCACAGCAGGATTTTGCTGTGTCTGGCCAGGCGTCTGGAAACTTTTAGTCTGGCCGGGCCAGGGCCGAATTCCACCTCTGAGTAGACAGGCCTACTACATTCACCGTATACAGCCCGTGAAATAATATTTTTATTACACTTTTATATATTCAGGGGAGTCGCCGTAGGCCAGGCGGTAGCGCGTCTGACTACGAATCGGGAGGCCCGGGTTCAAATCCCAGCCAGGACACTGGAGACTTTTCCCACAGTGTTCCCATGCCTGGCGCTCTGAAGTCCACTCAGCCTCCTATCACATTGAGTACTAAAGTCTCCTTGGTATTCCTGGACACCTTGGGAAAGTAAAGGCGGTCGAGTGTGGGACTGACCACCCCACCTCACTTCGTACCGTAGGTCGAGAAAATGTGGAGCACTACCTCCACATCCCCCATGCGCCGCTCACGGCGCGTGTGTATCGCACAGGGGATAGTTTTACCTTTTTATATATATATTCAGGGACATACATTTTTTATACCACAAATGGACATTTGAGTAGGACAATGTAAATAAGGTCTGGGAAAATCCCTGAAGCACATATAAAACACGTCGCCGAAAACAGAGAGTGAGATTTTTATTGCCACTTTTGATTTGCATCGCAGAATATTTGCATACAATAAGTCACATCATTCTACAGGCCATTTCCATAACCAATTATAGTATCTTGTACGGGTCAAGCACCCTTTGGAATTTCATATAGTGGCAAGAATGGAAACAAGCTAAGAAGATTTCTACCAATCCCAAACAAACAGAGCGAAACTTTGATCCACAACAGACCTACGGGAATAACGTACGACGTCACCAGCATCTGCGGCGTAGTAATGGAGGAGAGCCTGTGGAGTGTGGTCAGCACGGATGAAGAGAGCCTCTTCACACGAACCTCGTTGAGAACGATTTACGAGGGCTTCCCTTGCCAAAGAATTCCAGTAACAGCTCACTTAATTTGACTCTCGAGACGTGTCCAGCTGCACAACAAAGGAGTCAACATATCGATCTCCGGAAATAAACTAAAAGGACAAAAATTGTTCCCAACAATGAAGTCCTTTCAGAGGTTTTTCTTTTTTCTTTCTGTAATTTAAGTGAGGCGGAAAACAGCGATGTGAAGAAATAGTTCAAAACAGCTGCGCTGATACTATCGAGAAACAGAGAAAATTACTACCAAAACCAATTTCAACATACCATTACGAACTACATCCCAACAAAGTCTGGTTACTTCAGGGATGGCATCCTTGGGCGAGCACATATTTTGGAGATGGCACGGTCGCAGCCAGTTTAATTTTCGTTCCATCCCAGCAATTTCTTGGTGAAACGTGCAACAAACAATACAGGAAAAAGATAATTTCGAAAAGGTCTAATTTATTATGTTTGGGCTTCTGCTACCTAACCAAGGGAGGTCCGAAACTAGCAACCCTTACCACTGAACTATGAAGGTTAAGTTTAGAAAATAATAACGGGCACCTTTAATATCAACGTCCTAATTAAGGGCACAATTAAGGTGTTAGTTAGGTTTATTGAAGCATTTCGCAACTTACCAAGTATACACCAAGCAAACTTCACGATCAAGAACTCTTACTTCACACTCATCAATCCTTTTAAAATACTTTTGTCTGAATTATAAATGACTAAAATTAAGAAGCTCTCCTTGCAGCCCTATTCAAAGGACTTAAATTTAGAACTGTTTCAAGGAGATACAAACTATCTATCTGAAAAATTCATGCTCAACCTAGTCAACATTACATATAATGCTGGATTAAGCTATTTGGGAGCCCTGGGCTATTGGCTATGTTAGGGCCCCTGGGCAGCAGCTCCTTCGGCCTTCCCTTTAATCCGGCTATACAGTCCCTGAGAACTTTTTTCTTGTTTTGATGTAAATAACTACCTCCCGAAGTTTTCTCCATTATTTCGGGGACACCCTGTATAGAATGGTGATACTGATAGGTTTTTGCCCACACGAAAAAAACACTATGACTCGTAAGCCTGCAAACGGGGTAAATTAACGGCACTTTACTACTGCCTTTCGAAAGAGTTAACGTCCTAGGTCTAAACCTACAATTCTAAACGGATTGACGAACCACTAAATTCAATCTTTCTTCGCCGGGGATCAAACTGGGGACTGATGTTGAGAGAACGAGCATAAACGCCTTTTAGCGCAAAATAAATAGATCAGTGCAACGTCGCAAAAGTTTGAAACTTTTGGACTATACAGGATCTTACGGTCTGTCTCGTCATTAATTTCCGTTAAAAAAAAAAAAAAAGATTCGTTTTTTTTTTAAAAAAAAGACCACGTTCACCTTTAAAAAATTTCTGTATCCCTTGTTTAGTAAGCAAGACAGTGATTATGCAACTCGCCTAACTGACACAGGAGAAATGAGACCAGGGCCTACATCCCTGTTCACCAGGTGGGATTGAGGGAAATCCTGGAAAATTGAGGAACAGTAGTCTAAGCCGCTAAAGGTCTGGCCGTGACATCATCACTCCTTGAGCTTATCTTTCGTTGAAAGAGATGGGAAGACAGCATTTGACTGATAGAAACTTGAGATAACCCCAAGTGGCTGGCGTGAGTAGAACTCGAACCAATGCCGTGACTTGGAGTGCTTCACTATGGATACATGTGTCGCATCCTTTTTAACTTTGGTTGTTAAAGATTTGTAGTAAATTGACCGAAAAAGATTTAACAGATAACAATCATTTCTGTTATTTCTAATGCAAATAAGTCTTTAAGACAGCAAACAAAACAAAGCAATAGTGATGTTATAAATTCGCTGCACAATAACCAAGAGCTCCATAAAATCAGCCATAAATAGAAAAACTGAAGGTCTTTCCTTCGATGTGACATACACCTGCTCACAAAATAACAAAGCGAAAATCACTGGGAAAAAACATAACATTTTTCATGTGCTGATGTATTCAATACATTTAGTTCTGTTCAGTCATTAAGATAAAAATGAAAAAAACTCAATAATCTGCTGAATGCCATAAAACATTGTGTCTGAGGAATATACAAAGAGCTCTAAATACAGAAGATCACATCAAATAAAATGCATAATAGGTCTAAATATTTATGAACCATTGTGTTATACGACAATTTATTACATGTACAGCAAGCGTAAAATATAAAACGTTTATGAACGACAGCAGCTTTTTAGCTTGAAGCAATGTATGAGAGAAGTAAATCCCTGAATGAGAAAAGGAAATTAATTGCATTCTCTACCCTATGTATTGGCCATCGCGTGGGCGTGCGAGTTATATATGAGCGTTCGAGGAAACAGGCACTGACAGTGGGGAGACAAATATGAACTAGTACGTTTGATATTTCACTGCTAGATGGAAATACAATAGTTTCCTTGGAACACAGCTGCCACTCGTACATTTATTTAACTAAATTCTCTATATAACTTATATTCATGAGAATTCTAAAGTTATTAAATATATTTCTTTTGATTGTAGAAAATTCCTTAATTCCCATATGCACAAATCGCCCTGCTAGTCCATGGATTATCAGATCTTGATTATTAACTTGATCAACTCGAGCATGAAATCTACGGTGCATCACAAAAACACGAGTTCCCTGAAGAAATCAGATCTTTCTGTATAAAACGTACCAAGTACAATATCGTATATGAACAGTGGAATATAGGCAAATTTCAAGGAACTTACAAAACGATCAATGAAAGCTGTGATAGAGAAAAGAAGTTATTCCGTTCTAATCTAAGGTTCGTTTGAATTGTTAATGATTGTGTACTTACAGGGGCGAGGCCTCCTCCAAGTGTTGTTCAAGAACTGAGCCAAATTACCTGACTGACTCAGTAACCCGGTACTAACCCCATTTGACCTGCTCTTGTGGCTATGGCTTTAATCAACCAATATTGTCATTTGCGAGATTCCTTATGAAGTGAGCTCACGTTATCTTAAATTATATGTAGTGATCTATGTACTTATATGTCTACATAGATATGTTTGATAATATATACTCTCATTATTAGAAATAAAAACACATACATTAAAATTATTTATTGTGAATGTTAAAAAAACATGATTCTCTGCACAGGCGCAAACTAATTTCCAGCCACACTGATCTCTGACTAATAAAGCCCACAACCTTTGTCCATTGCATTACTGTACTCCAAACTGAAATCAGAGCGATTCACTCTGCTGAAACTTTCAAGTTATTGTTTGAAAATGATGCCACTTAGCACATTCATTACCTGCAAGATTACTCCTTTCTCTTACTTGGCATTGCTTCGGACTAAATATTCCTTCTGCTTTATAACTTCTATACTCTTTTTTCAACTCTAGAAGAGTAATTTGCAGAGTAGGTCAAAATTATCATAAAACAAATCTTTCGGTTCTGCGTCAGTGGCGGCTCGTGACTCAAATACTAGGTGAAGTACTACCAAAACGTTAATCCTACAACACGTTCCTACTATCCTTGTTTGTTAACATTTATTCTGGAATTTCTGGGCTTAGACAGAATACTGATAATGCCACTATCTGATGCTACTTAGAGGGGTTGACTGACTTTCTGGCGCAATAAATTTTTATTAATGCCTATTTAGTTCATGCATATCATAATAATAAGTGAAGCTGAACTTCACTAACTTCACCTGAAGAACCGCCACTGTTCTGCGTATTGATAACATTAAAAGTTCACTCTGCATGCACCCTTCCAAATAATCTAAAAACTATTTGTACATGAAACGTAACAAGAAGGGTACACAAAACGGCAGAGTGAAGACTTCCAGAGTCCTTTCATGAAACAGGGTCCACGTTTGATGATGACTTTTTAGGCTCTGGCGTCATTTCAGAAGACACTTTATGAAAAAGAAAATCCATACTTCCAAACGCTTTCCTTAGTCTTTCAGTACGTCTCTGGAAGATATTATCTTCATAGGTAGAATTCTCCGAAGATTACGAAGAGATATTTCGACTACACAGATTCTGTGCGAGCTCGTTTTCGATAGCCAGAAGAAAGCCATGTTCCCAGTGCTGTCATCAGCTAAATATAGGCTTTATAGTAATGTCTTTACTACTCTCCGCACGTCAGATCTCTCAATTATCATTTACACCTTTCCTAGTGATGGGCAAGTTCTACAAAAAATGTAGGGTTTTTGTTAGATACTTTATCGATATACAAAGTTTGGTTACGATCTGGATGTTTTGGTGTCAGTTAATTAAAGGGAAAACTTTGTTGGTTTGTAACAATGTACAGCGTATAACAGCTAATGGTCGAACAGGGAGACTTCTCCCACTATATGACAGGGAGACTACAGGTTGCCTGCCTAATAATTTTCAGTCCTTAGTTCAGTATCGGATGGTAAGACAACACTTCTTTTCAGTCTACAAATTGCTTCATATGTAATTATAAATCAACTGAGACTCACGTCTGAGATTTTGTAGGACTAGTCTATAGCCTCACCTACTGTCACACTGCCGGTAGCATCGCCTCTCGTCTATCAAATACAAAACCTACACATTTTACAGGGCAGTCACATTAACTATACTTTTTCTTAATTACTCGTAAACTACGTATCGTGGGAAAATTTTGGAAATAAGAGTTTATGCCTCAGAATTTATCAGGGAATTACATGACAAGTCTCCATGGGAGCGAATTTTTATTCATTTTGTATAACATGCTTGTATACTCCACTATAAGATTATATACTTCACTGTGAAACATACAAAACCAAGTGTTAGCGCCAGGCTTCGTGCGTCCACTTTGAATTATCTATGTGGTTGTAAATGTTCGCTTAAACCTTCCGAACTACACCCCAACGACCCTCGTACTGTGGAGTTCCGAGTTCTGTAGACCTCTGAGAGGGGTCTTGGCTAGCGCGGGGGGTGAAGTGGGAAGAGCAAAACCAATCAGCGACAAATCGCGCTCTTACTACCTACCTCGTATTGGGTATTAAAAGTATCTTCCCACCCATGATCACGCTACGACTCCTCTCTCGCGGCTACAGAACTCAGAACTAGGCTATAGCTCTAGTAGGCGCTGAGTTGAAAGTTGTCAAGAGACTGACTGACGTACGCCTTAAATTCATTGATATAAGGCTGCTACTGAAGCATAACAAGAATAAACATGTATAAAGATGATATTCATGAAGAAAATACATGCACAGACAAGGGTTAGTCATCGTGGATCTTCGTATATCAGCCAAGTTGTCTACAGTATTGGTTAACAAATGTAATCGGGAGAATTAACATGTGTGTATAAAACAATTGAAGACATGAATTGAAAAACATCTTAAGTTCACCGGAGTATATTTTTCAGAAGGAACGAAAAACAGTGTTCGTATGTTATTCTATTAAGCGGAAATAATTTTGTGTTTATAAAGGATTTTTGTGGTGGAATTAAGATGAAATACTTATGCAAGCGGATAGTCTTTGGAACATAGTTACCGACGAACAGAAAAAATGCAAATACGAAAAAAGTGGACTTGGAATGTTTTTCAATTCAGGTCTTCATTTGAGCCCCTCCATTTTCTTCTTTCATGCGATTATAACCGAATGCCAATCTATATAATTGAATGATAGTATGTGTGCGTGAGAGTATCTTGAGGAAAATCCTGGAAAAACGTCCCACGAGCTCCCGAATGCTACGCCAACGTTATACCCCTGAGCAACGGCGGTTCAGTCGATGTTCTAAAGATTTCAGATTAAAGAATTTACGTCAGTAATTGTAATCTTTTGAGAATAAGGCAATTTGAATTTATAACATAATATGCTGAAAAGGCAATAACAATAATACTCTCTCTATATACCAAAATAGAAGTCCTGACTAATTGATATATCAACGTCCAGGCCCAACGATTTAAGCTAGAAATTTGAAATTTATGTCTAATCTGGCTTTAATTGACTTATTTCAGTGATGTTCGGTAAGGGAGCAAAATATGGGCATATTTCGAAAGTAGAAATAAAAAATATTTTTTTATTTTAAAAAAGAGAGAAAATTACAGGCCTAAAACGCTCCGAGTGTTTTGCTATGGGCGTCAACGCAAAACATTACGTCACGGATTATCAGATTGTGTTGTTAGCGAGGCAGCGAGTCAATCAACTGTGGCAAATGCTTCCTTGCTCAAGTCTAGCCAAGTCTTATCGTTTGAGCCTTTTTCTGTGATTCAAGACGGTATGAGTCATGTTGCCAATTTCAAATTCGGTACTCCACAAGCTACTGAAGATACTGTATAATTTGCCGAAAATGAAGAGAAATTATGAATGAAGGTTATTAATAAAATTTTGTGATGTTCGTTGGTGAATTTCTTCTTTAACACCAACAAAATAATATTAAATATCCATCAACACAAAACTATTTTATACAGTTGTCAAGAAACGTCATGTGTAATGTCTTTATCGAGGATCGGAGTATGATACTGAACCAAATATTAATGAGTATTTCAAGAAAAACAAAAGTTCAAGCTTAATTAAAGGTATTCCATTCATTTTTTTTAAAAATCCATCCTTTAAAATACACTTAAAGTGAAATAAAAGGATTATTTAAAGTAATTTAGGATAATTAATACGGTAATAAAGGGGATTCGTTTCAGGCTTAAGTAGCAAGTGCTGTGAATCCTTACTCAACCACTCTGTCCGTCTCTCGACAACTTTCAACTCAGAAGAAACTTTTTAGACAACATGAAGCATGATGCCACACCTACGTTCTCTTTATTTACTGTATCCTGCCAAGCAATTGTTGGTATTTATTTAAGAGAAAAAAGTTAAGTAAACAGAATGGCGACTTCTTTGTAGCAATAAAAGAAACATCTGCTGTCCCGTTAACAATTTGCCAAGACCTCGGGACCCATGAGGAAAAAAGGACAGTCCCGTTAAAAACAGAACGTCTGGATCCTACTATAGAGGCCCAAAGCGCCATGAATAAAATTTAATTCAATACATTCATGGAGAGAATACATTTACCCGAATATTTCTCTTGCTTCATTGAAACTAGCAAATAATATGTTCGCTTTTCTGACGATTTTTCCCTCACTCGTAACGTAATAAAAATCATCCTATCAACGGTTAGTTAATACTAACGATGATATAATCTAAGAAAATTAATCACGACGTTTTACATTCGGGAAAAAAATATTCAGGGCGGAGCGACTGAAACCAGACAACCCTTTGCTTCGGGGTCGCCAACCTTACCCACTACGCCACAGAGGGCGCTGCATTGAATGACAGTCTTCACTTCGAAATTTCAAACTAATCTTGTGTCTTTCTTCTCGTCTTCTCGGGGATATAATAGATTATACTACATGATTATGCAATGCATATGTTGTATCTGTAACTTTGGTTTGTGTAATGTTTTATTTGAAAGAACATTGTAATCTTAGTTGCTGGTAATACTAAATATATACACTGTTTCATAGAGCTAAGAGAAATATATCTTCTTTCCTCTCAATTTTCCCTATATTGCCAAATCTCTCAGTTTCGGACTTTTTTGTTTTCGATCATTTCTTCATGTTTCGGGTTTCAGTTATATTTTCATTGTTTATTCATATTTTTGTGACAAAATTTCATGACATATTCGGTTTTACATACTTCACATGTATAACAATGCGAACGCCAGAATTCAAGGAGAAAAATATTATGTGTCAAAAACTGTCAAATAAAAACATGCGAAAAAAATTCTCAGCATGAGTGTACCTCTAGGATGGTGTCAGAAAGTAACGCACATCGATAGTAAACAAGCATTTAAGAGTTTTAAATGTTACGTTTCACTGCCAAGGAAGTTTTGAGGATCATTCTTTATATAATAATAATTCACAGCCATATTCAATCCACTACTGGATGAGGCCTCTCCCGGAGGAGGTCTACTGCTCCCACGCTGACCAGACGTGTTGGGAGAAGAGAGCCGAAGCTCTCAATTGTGATCACTACCTCTTTATTTAGGTAACTCCCCAATTGGCCTCCCGACGCTGGGTGGACGCCGCACAGGCAACACCATCTGGAGTACTGCAACGGTCACTCGTCCAAGCACTGACCAGACCCATGCTTGACTTCGGTGATCTTACGGGAACCGGTAGACCAGCTCGGCTAGGGCGTTGCCCATATATATTGTGAACGTCTATAAGTTGTCCTTTGAACGTCTGGCTTCGTCTTGCAATTGTGTTCAATTATAGAGAAATTATTCCTCTATTTGTGGGGGCAAATATTACGTAGACTTTAGGTTTTGTTATTTGGGGGCTAAAGAGAAGTCTACTCGAGCGTAACTCAGATAAAGGTTTGAGCATTCGCAAATACGAGAGGGACGTTCAGCATAAGTTAAGTGGATATTAGCTCTAATATAATGGTAACTTCTGGGATAAAGTATATTCTAGCTTTAGGAATGAAATGGATAACAAGATTTTACATTTTCCCTAAAAAGGCGCAGAATCTCAACTCGAAGATTAATGAGCAAAATAAAATACAGCACACACCGAAAAGCTATATTCAAATCTAAAATATTTAACAGAGCATACGAATCGTTCAGGCAATGAAACTATTTAAGCACCAATGTTCTAAGAAATCCTTGAAACATACCTTGGAAAATAAAGTTGAAAGTTGTGTTCTTCTAAGACTTGTATCAAAATTGACTGCTTCTGTTAAGATGAGGTTTAAGCTATACAGGACTTCCTTCTATGTTTCTTGGCTTCCTTCTGGCACCGTAGTACTGAGTGACAGCATGGACCGGCTGTGTGAGATAGCAGATCGATTGGTCTGTCGGGGTCCTTTATATACGGTCTTGAAGTGACGAAATAATTAGGTTAATATAGTTCATTGCTCTCTTGTTTGTGCGTCTTAGTGCTTTCACGTGACGATCGTATGATGTCTTAAAAATGAACAAAATGGCCGCTTAAAGGGAAGTAGAACAATAGGTCTACGTCATAATTTCCGTAAGTCTGTGTGGTTTGCCGTATCTTGCTTTGCTAAAGGGAGTTCGTGTTGAGCTTCTCTACCCGCCATCTTTATTATTCTTTAGAATTTACAACAGAATAAAATATTTGTGAAAATAAAAGTTAATTATAGAAATATGATTACAAAAATGAAAATTTAAGAATAAATACAAAATTAATAATGATTGACAATGAGAGGCGATCACATTTGCCGCTCTTTAAAAAATAAATTTTATTCGGATACCCTAGTGGTATCGATAAAATTTATGAGAAAAATGTGTCTCAATAATTTGAGCACACCCTGTATAACATTTATTCTATGAACACTCGGTATAATATTTTGAAAGTTAAATGATATATATATAGAAAAGTGAGTAAAATTAACATTGGTATTAGTAATGTGAAAACTATATATATATATGAAACATATTTAAAATTTTCATTTTCATTTTTTTTCCCGTTTTTTTTTGTTTTTTTTTTTTTTTTTACAAAGTTTAGAAGTTTTATTGAAGTATAAGCCATAAAAATATCATACAAGAAGGTAAAACATCAAGAAATATACATATAAAACATTAATTAATGGTACATTGCCTTTGCTGTCTCGTACTATATTTTATATTGCAACTGTCTGTATTAAATGTTCCTTAGTAACACGTGAGCGTTCAGATAGCTATGAAATGCTGGTATGCAAAAAGGAAGGTCACAATTCTGCAGACCTAAACAAAATTTAGAGATTATGAAGGTTCGAGCTTTGAGATGCGCGTGAGAAGGAAACAGTCGCTGGAAGACAGTGAGATTGTTGGATTGTGAATCACACGGAAGTTTATAGTTTATAGTGCGTCGTATTATAGTTTATAATTGCGATCAAAGTGTGATAATAGTGAAGTGATAACCATATTCACTTTTTTTTTCTGTGATATAAAGTTTAAAGGCAATGTGGGTTTAATTACATAAAGGTAAAAGTTTTTGTTTCCTTTTTTTTTTTTCACATAGTAGGATAATAGTCACAAATTCACTGAGGCACTGTATTTGGTCTATATCTTGGAAAATGTCACTTAGTATTTTCACGATACACAATATCGAAGTCACTAAAGTACGTAAAACATTAATCAATCAATATATGTTCAAAGTTCAAACTTGTCCGATAAGAGTTCAAAAACACTATTTGTAGTCGTAAGCACGCAAAATAGTTTCCAAAAATGTAGTACATTCACTGAGTATATAGTTGTTATAAGGGGATCACTTTAGAAATATATTTTTTTCTTTTCGTTTTTCACTGTTTGGAAGTGTGGGTATAAAACCTTGATCACTAAAATTTTCCACAGGGAGGTAAACTGGGGTTAATTTAAATATGTATTCACAATAATTGTTGAGCACTGAAGATCTAAATTGGTGTCCTGGGTGGGGTTGTTCCAAATTAGGGTTCCTTATGTTCCAAAAGTTCCGTTCCAAAAGTTCCAATAAGTGGGTGGAAGGGGAAGATAACGTCCGTGGAGTACTGTGGCCGGTTGTTGGTGCAACGAACTTGTAGAAAAGTTCTTGGTTCCACTATGAAGTTCTGCGTTGAAATATCCAAACAAGAAGTTGGCTGGGTTTTCTCGGGGTTCCGTCTTTCACGGGCAAATTGTAGGTTAAATGTTGATTGTTATTAATTCAGTCTTTCTGCAGCACAATTAACTTGTTTAGATGAAATTTCAATGGTTTTTCAAATAAAGCTTGGCGTATAGCTCAGCATAAGCGTGTTCTCTTTCTCTTTCGGTGCATTTGTTTTGATTTGAAGTAAGCAGTATCTCAAAAATAATAGAAAGTCAAGTGAATTACTATTAAATTATTTTTTTTCTAAGAAAATGTAAAGGAAGAGAAAGAAAATAGTAAAAGAAATAGAAAATATGATTAAAATAGCAAGTGGTGTCATGAATAAAATATACTATTAAATATAAGTTCCTTTATAAATTGATTAAACTGAAAATTAAAATTAAAAATAGAACAAAAGAAAAAGGTATTGTTTCATGGATTACAATTAATGCTTAAATAAATTGCACTGAACCATAAATGCTCTGTACATAATTACACATATAGTTCATAAAAAAATTAACCTATCTTATAAAATAAATTTAAGGGAAAATGCATCTTTTTAATGAAATGTATTTCTTGTCAATGATATGGGGTTGTAGGTTGATGGCGTATGGGTCGTTTTGACAACGGTTACTATATACATTTTTCTTAATGACTATAAAATTGAAATGCGGTTACACTATCTATTCTACGGGTACATGAACTAAAATAAAGTAATGGAAAACACTAATGTGTTCACCTTGTAAAATGCAATGCGAAACACTAATGTGTTCACCTTGTACAAATGCAATGCGAAACACTAATGTGTTCACCTTGTACAAATCTACTAAAATATTAAATGAATATTGAATAGCTACATAAAAGGTAAAATACATATTTACAAAATTTGGAATGGGTTGAAGGTTATAGCGTTCTTGGCATAGGTACTATATGGGCATTCCGGTCGTGAACTTAACGTTCTTACGTAGTATAAAATGTTAGATGTTAAAAAAGTAGAATTTTCTTAGTAGTATCTGATCGGAAAACATATCGGTACATAATTACTGTATGTCCGTCTGTCTTTCGCGTATCAAACTTAATGTTGTAAAGATGTTGAAAGGAGGTTGATTAAATGGAAGTGTTGTATGTTAGTGAAATTGATTAATATTCCTAATTAGGTAATAAAATCGTAGATAAAACATTGATCGGCTGTTAATCGTGTTAAAAATGGCGTCGGTGTTTTGACGTAAAGAGAGTTCAAATATAAGGAACATAGGTTGAAATAATATTTAATTGTGAAGTTTAATGAATAATTATGCAAAATCCATTCTTGGAATGAATATCAAAGAAATATGGCGTTTGCCTGTCACAAAACAGAGTAAAATAATAATCAATCGGGTTAAATATTGTATCAATTCATATCAGTGATTAAATTACGTGATTTTT
>JAGDQP010047172.1:0-15101 GCA_022664845.1 Lepisma saccharinum
CGCTGTATCAACATTGTTTACATTAATCACATTAGCGCTCATGTATATTCTTAAATTATACCCTTTTCTATATAATGTGTGAAAAACATAACATTAATAAACATTTCCCCTCAACCCTGTTTATTTGAAAAAACTCGAACCAGCGAACAAACAGCTCTTCCTTTACGTAACCACTACCTGATAAGAAAACATGACAAGCCGGTGGTAGATGGATGTACTGTCCAATTGCGTTGCACGAGACTATCACAATGACATTCTCGCCTCTTTCGACGCTAGTGAGAGCAACCACCTCTTTTTCCCCTTCTTGGCAATGACCTTGCTTGGGTTGTTGTTAAGAGGAAACCCTGTTTCATCCACGTTGTATGTACGCTGTGGTTTTGGGTTGACACTAATCGTCGAAGTAGCAGATTTCAATAGTTGAAAAAAGTACTCAGTGCTTCCTTATTAATGCTATCAGCACGATCTCTTGAAAGTCCCTCAGGTTTTCGTAATAATAAGTTCGGATGTCTTTTCATGAAACTTGAAAAACAATCTTCACCAGCTAATCCTTTGTTTCTTCAAGGATACGTAATTTGATTTATTATTACATATCGATGAATAGCTTTACGAATCGTTTCAGGGGTGCAGGCTAGTCCTTTTCCCGCGAGAGTCATAATTCGCAACACGAACTCTTGCTTCTGTTCTGTCAGTATTGTGGGGTGTCCTATGGGTTTCGGTTTTGCACTTTGAACTATTTCATCATTATCACCGAAGGTTAGTCTCAACTTTTTGACCAGCACTTTCCTTCGCAAAGTTTCAAATTTACATAGAAGATGTGATGCTCAACGCAAACTCAAATCACCTTTTGTTACACTTTGGATGGCCCTCTCCATGTCTTCATTATTTCATTCGTTGTATTTATGTTTTAATTTGTATGTCCGAACCATTTAAAGAGAAAATGAAATGTTTTATTTTACATACATGCATCATGTAGGAACATAAATACAAAATTCAAATTCATAAATTAAATACATTCACATAAGTTTACACCTGACTCAAATAGCCCCATTTTTTCGACTCAAATAAGCCCGTTTCACGGCTTATGGGCCATTGAAACAAATGGAGTGGTTCACACTACTGCGGCTGCGATGGTGCCGTAGACCTGCCGCATTGCCCATAGCGGTGCGCGACCGTGCGGGAGCCGCAAGTGCCTTACGGGCCATTGCACAGCATTGGATGGTTCGCACTAGCGGCACGGGAGCCGTGCGGTTTGTCTCTTTTGGAATCTTTTTTTTCTTAATCTATTATTTCTTTTCTCAACTGTTCAATTATAAAAATGGAGATTCTTCATATTTTTCTCTATTTTAAGTAGAGAATTATAAGCTCAATAATAATAATAATAATAAAATAAAGTCTGACCGAATATTAAAATGAATAATTGGAGGTATAAATTGATAACTTATTTTTTATTGAAAAATGGTTATCCTTACTTACTTACTTGCTCTATGGCTTACGGAACTTGCAAGTTCATCGCCGCAGTAGCAAAAGATCGCCATCGGCCTCTATCCTGAGCAAGATCAAGCCAGTTTTCACTACAGACACTTATTTCTCCAAGATCCCTTCTAATATTGTCCTCCCAACGTCGTCTTCATCTTCCCAACGGTCTCTTTCCCTCCGGCTTTCCAATCAAAATGGAATATAGTCTTTGTTTTTTCCCCATCCAAGCTACATGGCCTGCCCATTTTATTCGTCGCGATTTAATTATTCTTACAACATCAGGTGAGTCATACACTCCGTGGAGTTCTTTATTATGCAGTCTTCTCCATTCTCCAGTCATCACATCCCGTTTTGGCCCGTATATTTTTCTCGAAGCCTTAATTTCAAACACCCGTAATTTATGTTCATCTGCTAAAGCCGTACTCCAACTTTCGCAACCGTAAAGTATTACCGGCAGAATGACAGTTCTGTATGTTTTCAATTTCAACTTCCTTGATATTAATCTCGAAAAAAATGATAAATCGGCCAGTACAGGTTCTTCGAATGGTAGAGTTCGAGTCCAAGAGGGACATAAAAATTGTCAGCCTTTAAATAACAATCTAGGGGAAAATATGAACTTAAACAAAATAATGGTAGCAAACCAGGGTTGGCATGTTGTTGTTGTTTAAATGCTTTGCTTTATTTGTTTATATTACATATGGATAGAAATAAGTTTGTTTATCCTTAATGTTCTTATGCAGCAGCGAGGATATGAATCCGAACCAGTACTCGATTTGCACCTGAGAGAGATTGTCCCCCACCTGGACTCGAACCCGGGACCCCTTGTTTACAAGCCGAAAATTATATAAAATTATAGCAGATAGTTTAATATGTGAAATCGTCCCCATGAAGTTCACACTATTTGTGGCATTTTTGCTTTTATTTATTAGTTTAAACCAATTGTTATTTTGAAAAAAAAAAAAACTGATTTAAACCAGCCAACCCTGCAGCAAACCCCCTCTCCATATAAACTCTCACTCCCACCTACATGAGAATAAGAACTTGAAAATGTCCACACTTGCAGGTACAATATTCTCACTATATGGTAGGAATATTCCAATGAAAATAATAATCATATGGATGGAATTGTCTACGAATTTTCTTGCTCGTAAATACGGTTTCTTAAAATTAATAAAGCAGTTTTTATTTTTGCACTGAGAAATAATTTTCATACAAATGAAATATCAACATTATTTCATTGTAAATAAAAAAACATATCGGTTTGGAAATACGACCACTGATCTTATTTTAAAACCAGCATGTTCTCAATTTGAATAAAAAGAGAAACTTGAAATTTCATACCTAAGAAAATTATTTCTACTATTGCACAAACGTGCGCATCCATTGCGATAGTTCATTAAAATGAGATTCGTCCTTGAACGCCGCAGAGTGTTCGCAGACAAACCGCAGCATGTGTGAATTGTTTGCGCAGCTGCTGCACGGTCGCCGCAAGGCTCCTGCACCGTATGTGTGAACTGGGGCTTATTGTTTTCTTTGAAGACAGGTTATGTATACAATTACAATAGTTAGTTCCCTTTAAGTCTCTTATCCAAAGAGTCTATACCAATCGCTCCATGAGTAGAATTTAAAATCTGTCCGGGAATCCGGTCATGATAAGGTGGTAACCCTAGCTACTTGACTATAAAGAGAAGTTACGCATTGATCTTTTTTGTTGCTGGCATTCTCATTGGAATTTAGGGATGGCGATATTCGAAAAAAAAAAATTTTTTTTTCGTTTCCTTTTTCGAAAAAAAAATCTTTTCTCGCTCTTAAGAAAAAAATTCGTTTATAAAAAAATCTTTTTTCATTTGTCGGAAATTTTTTCTTCCTCGTTTTACAAAAAAAAAAAAATGATTTTCGAAAAATTTTTAATTTTTTGTTGGTCGAAAAATGTTTCGGCTTCCATTTATCACTTTGAAAATATTCAATTTTCGATGTAGAATTTTTCGTAAAATGATGGTCATCACTAGTTTAAACAGAGACGAACCAAAGTTTTGCCGCTTCTTGCAAAGTTAACCAATTCTGCTCCCTGCATGTTTGCAAAGATTCGTTGCGCACTCACAAAACTGCATATAAGTTACAAACTCTAAAAGCGACTTCATGATTGTACTAGTTTTGAGCGAACAGAGAAGACGGTGATTTTAATAGGTAATTGAGAATAATTGTACACGTATGAGTCGCCAAATGGATCATCGCTTGTTCTGTATACTGTTGTCCTTTGCACAGCATAGAACCGACTCTAACTATTTCGCAAGCTGTGATCTTGGCGTTTCACGAAACTTTCAGTTGTCTGATATTTAAAACACTGAATATTCCATAGTAAGGTAAAGATTAGTTGAGAGTCCATTAGTCTGTGGAAGATGCTGATAGAGTGTCGAAACCAGTGTTCGATTTGAAGCTGGGGATGGTTGGGATTCCTCCCCACTCTTTGCGAAAATCTTCCCTGGCTCCGTTTTTCGAAATATCATCCAAGCCGATATATGGAGAACAAAGTCGACTCCTTCAATGAACATTTCGTTATAAATCTTAAACGATACATTAAAGCAAAATTTAGTTTTTGGAAGGTGATTTACATCAATTCAATGGATATTAGGAGTTAAAAACTGATGGCATCTGGTGGGCTGTGTTGCCAACCTGGTATATCGTTTTTTTTCTTCAAATGACACTATGTCAGTTTACTGGATACATGGTGCTCTCTAGTGATGGTAAAGAAAATATGTAGAGCTCAAAACGCAATGTTGCAAACTGTGAATGCCATTCTAAGTTAAGCATAAAAATTGCAAGGTTTCTTTAGAAGAAGGGCACACTTTCACAGTTTGCAACACTGCGTTCTGTGCTTTACATATGTTTACCATCTTTAGAGTTTACCACGTATTCAATAAACTGACGTAGTGCCATTTCAAAAACAAAAAGAGATAAATTAAGTTGGGAACACTGACTACCAGATGACATCATTTTAACTCCTAATCTCTTCTGTATTGATCCAAATCACCTTCCGAAAACTATTTTTTTTATTTTAGTGCATCGGTTACGATTTATGGTGAAATATTCATTGTATTTACCATTGCAAGGAGTCCATTTTGTGCTCCAAGTATCTTCAAAATGAAGTAGAATTTGACCAATGTTTATATGACCTTTTTTCTTGTTTCGATGTCAGGATTCACCTCCCAAAATTTGTAAGCATCTTTTCTTTACACCCTGTATTTTTGACATTGTTTTGACAGCGAAGTTTTCTGTTTTTGAAAGGTAACCACGCAGTAAAAAAAAGTTTTATCTTGTATTGGTTGTTTACTGATTTCATAAAACATTCACCTATTGGCTAATGTTTGAGCCAGTAATATATTTTTCTATTGTATTATCGTGTTTACCTTTTTTTAAATTTTGTTACATTTGTGTGCTATTGCGTTATGTATTAGAAGACTTAAATCTATAAGTTAAACCATCTTTTCTCCTATGGATAAATAAATAAATCTAAGATATAAAGTGGAGTGGATAATAAAATGTTTAGATTACTGATTGATAATTTAGTGATAAAAAGTAAACCATCTTGGTCAGGTTTAAGCGATTCTGCAGCTTCTGTTACTCCGCCAAAACAGACATTCAGAAAGCAGTATTCTATTCAGAACACAAAATGCATTAATGAAGATATTGCTATCAAAACAAGAATCAAGAAGAACACCATAGAAGTGTGCGATCTTCACCGACTCAAGATAGTGTTTCAGAGAGGCTTCCATATTCAGTATCTACTACTCCCTCTTAGAGACAGGAGCAAGAAGAAAGCCGAACTGGTGAGTACACAAAGATTAGTTTATTTCAATATTTTTAGGAAATTCATATATTTCTTTTATTTCAGCAAACAGAAATAATGTGTTGGTAAAGCTTATCACACTTACTTTAGAATGAACAAGCTTTCAATTAGTATAGATTGGGCTGATCTGAGTCACGACCAACAATATTACGACGGTACCTCTGATAATATAGAGGGATTTTTAAAAATGTTTTAACTTTTTCGAGAATATAAAACGAATTGATTTCCCATAAAATAACAGGTTTTTCATAACTGAAGGTAGAAGTGTGTTTATGATGAAACTACATTTTGAATGTGTAATTTTCACCCCAACTATCCAGTCCAAAAGGTTTTTTTTACAAGTGATCATTTACCAAAAATGAAACGTTTACAACTTACAATTAATTCATATTAAATATTAAATTTGTGCAAAAAAACGGACCACGCAATTTCTTTCTTAAAAAAAAAAATTACAGAAGCTATGATTGGTTATTTAAGTGTGTAATATTCAGACAGTGTGTGTATAATATTTAAGTCTACTCGTATTTACGTTAAAAAAAACTCAAAACATTATTGTACTATCAAAACTACTTACAACGAATCGCAGATCATCATTTCTGATGCTTAGGAAACTAGGGCCATCATGATTTTGAAAAATAAATTGAATTCAAAGAGGGAATTCTAGTTATTCGGAAAAAATATTTGTTTTGTGATGTGATAAAAAGAATTCGTACTGTTGATAGAAGTTTCAGCCACTGGTATGTCAAGTGTATTTTCGTTTGGATAATTCCTTTAACATTGCATGACCAAGCAACAAAAACAGAACTCCTAGAATTTACTTTTATACATGTAAATAATTAAAGGCTTTCATGCCCAATGTTGTGACAAAATAATAATTATTATTTCTTGGCTGCCCATTTGTTGACATAGAATTTTAAAGGAAATTATTACTAATGGGTCATTCCACCTCAGTTCAACCAAAATTCTCTTGAAAGTTAGCCCAGCATCTCCGATTTGGATGAAATGTGGTAGTGTTATAGAACTTATTATGTTGATTTCAAACCTGTAAATTTTATTGCAATCGCACCAGCGGTTCCAAAGTTATTTGGAACCATTTCAAAAATGGAATCGAAATCCGTTGTTAAAGTCGCGACATGCAATTTTCGCATTGTTTTACAAAATGAAAAACGTCATATCTCCGTTCCTATTTATGCTAGAAACATGATTCTTTTTTTATTCAGATTGTCTTGAAATGATCAACCAGGAAAGAATACAATACATACCAAATTTTAATAAAATAAAAAAATATCGTATTTTCGGGATTTTTTAAAAAACTAAAAATTTGGTATGTATTAAAATCTTTCCTGGTTTTTCATTTCAAAATTTTTTTCCTGAAATCCGGCGTTTATGTTTTTTTTTAAATATATTTTTAAAAAATCCAGAAAATTAATAATAGGTTGGTCTGCGGTCCGTTAAGTTATTTTAATAAGTTTTTCATAATATTTGTTAATTTTCCAACACTGCATAAAACACCTTCCATCATTTCAGCACAGAACCATTCAACTCAACATACTGTGAAACATGAAGACAGTGTAAGACTACATTTTACTATTTACAGGTACATTTATAATGTTTCACTTTTCTCTCTAGTACTTTGATGGCTCATTCCAATTTTTTTTACAACATATGAGTTTTCAAAGAAAAACATTTCATTGCAACCCATGATGGGATTTTGAGTTATGAGGATTTGAACTTTACAACATAGAGTTTTAGTTAGTTTTACTTCTGTAAATTTTCTAAGAGCTAAGTCTTAACTTTATGTATTGTTTCCTGGTTGATCATTTCAAGACAATCTGAATAAAAAAGAATCATGTTTCTAGCATAAATAGGAACGGAGATATAACGTTTTTCGTTTTGTAAACCAATGCGAAAATTGCATGTCGCGACTTTAACCACGGATTTCGATTCCATTTTTGAAATGCAATAACTTTGGAACCGCTGGTGCGATTTCAATAAAATTAACAGGTTTGAAATCAGCACAATAAGTTCTGTAACACCACCACATTTAATCCAAATCGGAGATACTGGGCTAACTTTCAAGAGAATTTTAGTTGAACTGACGTGGAATGACTCTAATATAAGCTTTACAAAATATGTTACACGGACTTTGCATTACATTTTTGTCCTATATAAAAAAATAGAAATAATGTGGAAGTGCAAGTCGTCATGCTACGAATTTTTAACCCCACCCCTTTACATCTACTTCCTAATTAACGATGGTTCAGCCTTCATTAAGTAGAGTTGAGTAGGAAAAAGTAGCATAATAATACGACTATATTGTACTAGTATTGTAATTAGTTGAGCTCTGTATGTATCAATTCTTGGAATATATTTTGTAGAAGAATGGACAAACATAAGATTTATCACTGCCTCTTATACTTTTATTTAAAATTTGTATAGACAGGCATCTATATATTTTCTTTCTATATATGATGGGATAAAAAAATTAAATATATTTGAGCAAATAGTACATTCCTTTCTACGGCGTTCTGTTATTCTTTTAATGCACACATTTTAGGCTAAATCATACCATTGTACCATATTTCCTACACGACACAACGTTATAGCATCGCCATTAACAGGTGAAACAAAAAATGTGATTATTTAGTATTTGATGTAAAAATGCCTTACCTCCTCTGGCTTTGAGAAGCAAAGTTAAGTTTGAGTCCTTTAATTTCATTCAGGGAGAACATCAGGAATATAAATATTAGTGGAAGCAGGAAAAGCTAGTCAAATGGAAAATGTTAAAATTCTCTTTCTCTCTATCTATCTCTTGTCTTTTTATTTTTATTTGTCATATTTCCTTGTCTTAAAGAAAACAACACTAAAAATGTCATCAATATACCATTCTGGTGAATGCAAACATTGCTCTAAGTTCTTCTATACCACCTTCAAATTTAATGTTGATAGCAATTCACTTTCCACTTAAAGTTAATATGGCGCAGTTTAGTCTTTTTCTCAAGTATGGTTGATCTCAATTTTGACTTGACATAACCCATTTTTGTCATTTTGGAAAAATAATTTATCTCACCAAAACAGCCTGTCTCAGAAATAACTGACGACTTTCACACGAAAGTTAAAATTTTCAGACGACATTTCTCTTGACGACACTTGCAACCGCTTGAGTTAGTCAACAACAGTTACTGAAGGATTGACCTTTACCTTTGCTCGTAAAATTCTTGTCTCACGCTCTGTTTCGGATTCTTTCGGAATGAAAAGTTTCGTTGCGACCTTAAACTCTTCCTTGCTATACTGAATAAGAAGAATAATTTTCAGAGTGAGTGAACGGCACGTATATCAACTGAAATGACCCATTTCATAATCTCAATCATAAACAATACTTGCAGACTAGTGTTTTCCAGGTTTGAACATTGAGCTCCAAGATTGGATGCATTTAGGCCATGGTCCTGTTGAAATTAGAAGTCATCTTGAAGCAAAAGGTTTTGCTCTAATTTTACAATCTGGATATTTCTGAATCAGTAGCTTTGGCCACTGAGCAACGTTATTCACATACCGTAGCAACATCTGCAAGCCAAACTCAATTGTTATAAGAAAGTTACCTTTAAGGTTTAAGATACAAATTTGTTTCCTTAATCATTTCTGTCCTATCTTCGTAGTCAGGATGGGTGCAGCCATACCTACGGCACCCACTGTGTGTCTGGCTATGTTGTCTTATGTTTACTTAAGCGTATTTGATACGAAAATGAATATATGAGGCTAAAGTCTTTCGTGTTGCGAGGCTGTTTATTTCACCTCCGACTAGGACCTGCAGTACAAAACAGCAATGTTTCGAAAGAACCGCGGTGGCTGAGCGGTAGAGCTCTCGGCTCTGGTGAAGTTCGATCCCGGTTCTTGCCATGTGGGTCTTGTGGTGGACAAACACCGTTTGCGTGGATATTCTAGGGCTTCCAATTAAGTTCAGATTCAACAATGTTTTGGGCTCATAGGTAATACTTTAATCCCTCACGTTCTGTATTTTTGAAATGAAATGCGCACGCACGCACACACACACACACACACACACACACAGGGGGGGGGGGGGTATATGTGAGGGAATTTAAATTTCCAAATACTCTTTGCAACAATTTCTGCTGATACATGGTTTTTTCGAGTAACCATTGGGTACAAAAAATGACGAGATGGCAAAACACTCTAAAGACTATAGTGCAAATGTTCCACTAGCAAGAAAGCTGCCAGCAGCATGAGAGTAGAGAGTCAAGAATGTGCTTAGTTGCCAATTTGTGACCTGTTTTCGACAGACTTTGAGACAACTAAGCTTTTTATTTCATCATTCCCTTGAAAAATTTGCTGAATTAAACATTAATTTTCAAAACAAACAAAACAATTTATATGTATAACTCTGGGGTGGACTTCGGGGCCGCATCCTGGTCCTTCGTAATTCACTTCAAGGTTTATTTCATGAATCATATTTCAAGTAGTAACTATAGTGGAGCTGTTCCAAGTTTGAAGTTGTTCAGTGACCGTTTTGAAACCTAGATTAGGACAATTTTCGAAGAAGATCTAGAAGAAAATTTTCGTAAACAAACTTTGTACTTGATATTCGCACATTCTTATGAATAGCAGAGGTGAAGATGAAGCAAACGGTACAAATCCAAGTATGAGAAACACAATTTTTTAAAAGTGCACAATATGCGTTGATCAAAAGCACCGTAAAGAAAGACTGAAGCATGAGAAGCTAATCCTGCACCAGATTACAATCAGAAGGATTAATCGGAATCACACACAAAGCTCAAATCTGAAGTCAGTTTCTCTCTTCCTGCTTTTTTTTAATTAAAACGCTATCTTGTGTTACGGGCAAACAAATAGCGGACAAAACAGAATTAGAAGAGGACTACAAAACTGATAAAAATAGTTTTCTTCTCGCAATGTCGAGTGATCGGAGCTCAATAAATGAAGATACGTACACACAATCAACTCATCTATTGTAAGTAAACCAACTCGCCAGTGGAACATTGGTTACTACAGCCTGTACAGTGATACCACTCATTGTCTCTACTTACACTGAAGTCATGATAATTGAGAAATTAATAGGTAGATAAATATTCATAGAAATATAGATAGCTAAATTGATAGGAAGGTATATAGATATGTATGTAGAACAATTGGTAGGAAGGTAGATAGATATGTATGTAGAACAATTGGTAGGAAGGTAGGTAGATATGTATGTAGAACAATTGCTAGGAAGGTAGATAGATATGTATGTAGAACAATTGGTAGGAAGGTAGATAGAAATAAATATATAGCTGTATATTATAGGTAGTAAAATCAGTTAGATGATGTTAGAAGAATATGGATAGATAATTAAGTCTTGTCGCATTTGACGTATTAATTACAAGATTCTCTAACTTGTTTAGTTTTAGTTACTATATTTCTCTTTTTTCTCTAAATTGGATTATAGATTGCTTGACCGAGGGGTGTTTAGATTCGCTGGCCTTAACAGTAGATCTGGATACTGATTTGGAGGTAAGTTGTTCACTAAGAAAAGATATTCATGTTAAATCGACGTACAACATTTTTTTCTCTACAATATTCAAATAATAGAATCGTTCCGAATCTTTACCTGCTTTAATTTCAAATGCACATTCAAATTTAAATATATTTAAAAATAAAACACAGAAAATAAAACATAATAGGAATTCATTTATTTGAATATGGTAAGAAACATATGTTCTAATTTTTCAGGAGTTTACGAGAAAAATGATCTGTGATTTGTGGCTTTATTATCTCTTCAACTTGTCTTTTCATATTCTTAAAATCTTTAAATATTTTCCAAGGAAACTATTTACAACTACTTACCTTCCTCTGAACTCAGTTTATACGAGGGGTGTTGGGAAAGTCATGTCTATGGCGGGCTAACAAGAAAACCAATGAGCTGAGAAAAAAAACTGTTATTATTTTTCAATGTAATCATCTTCCAGTTCTACACATCGTCTCGATTTTGTTCCAAGTGACTCAATGCCTTCAACATACAAAGATTTCTCTTTGGAGTCAAAGAACTGAATCACAGCATACATTCATTACCTGCTTGTCGCTTGAAAATCGCTGGCCCCTGAGGTATGTTTTCAAATGACGAAACAGATAATAATCACTTGGGGCTAGGTCAGGACTGTAGGGTGGGTGGAAAAGTTGAGTCATTCCCTGTTCTGTGATAGCCTGCGCAAGATGGGATGTGTGTGCAGACGCATTGTCATGAAGAAGCGAAATTCGACGATTTGCACCTCCGCGTCGTTTATTCTGAACTGCTCGGCGTAAATCTTCAAGTGTTTTTTTTTGTAAGTAGTCCCTGTGATGGTATGTCCCTTTGGTATAGCTTCAAGCAAAAGAATTCCCTCCCTGTCCCAGAAAACAGTTACCATAACCTTGCCAGCCGATTTCTTTGCCCTGAATTTTTTTGGAGTTGGTGACCCGTGATGCTTCCACTGCATGGACTCTTGTTTAGATTCTGGGTCATACCAGTGAACCCATGTTTCATCCTCTGTCACTACATGCTGGTAGAAGTAGTTATCTCCTTCCATAAAATCCAAATTTTCCTGACACATTTGCACCCGAGTTTGCTTCTGAAAAACGTTCAAATTGTGAGGAACCAATCTGGAACAGACCTTTGTGAGCCGAAGGTGTTGGTGTAGAATATCCCAAACACTATGAATATCAATCAAGCTTACTTCCTCCGCTATTTCTCTAATCTTTTTTCGTCGATCGGACATTACCAATTTTTGTACAATTTCCACGACTTCAGGTGAATTTGCTGTTTTTGGTCGACCCCTCCTAGGCTCATCTTCGACGTTTGTTTTACCACACTTAAATGAGCTTATCCATCGTGTTACCTGTCGATGCGACAGTGCATCATCACCATACACTTCCAACAAGTTTTGATGAATTTCATTAACACTGACGCCCTTACGAAAGAAAAAACGAATCACATGTCTCTGTTCTAAATTAGTGTTGTCTGGGTTTTGCTCAACTTGTGCATTTGTGGAGGCTCTGGTGACCCGGTCACTTGACATTTTCGCTTGAAATCTTCTTAAATATGCTTGTCCTTTATGGCCAGGTTGCTTTCATTCACCTAACAAAGAAAAAAAAGAGGTAATAAGACATGACTTTCCCAACACCCCTCGTATTTCTCCTTACGCACCATTCATTTTTAGCAGACACGAATTTATTAGAAGTAAATCTACTAAGTTTATCCTATTCTCAATTTTTGGATTTACAATTCCTTTTCAAGAAAACAACGTACTCTAACAAGGTACACCTTCAATTCTCTACGGACGATAAACCTCAAATAGGTTAAAGACATTGGTTTCTTTTAGAGTAATATAAAGAGCGATGTTCGAAGTAGATCTTTTAAGTTCGAAGTGGATGGAGAGAGTATTTGTGTAGCATATATTTTGACATGGGTGTGTATATATCAACTTTACAGCTTATCATCAAGTTGTCTCCACAGCTACAACTACTTATTAGGAAATTTAATCTTTCCTCTTTGTTTCAACTCTCCTCTTGTGTTCATTTCTAGTTTATGGATTTTCCTTCTCAATAAAGTTGATAAATTACAGGTTACTTCTTCAACCAAACTTTCAACTGTAATGAGAGGCAGTGGAATAATGATATTGTTTCTCATGTATGTGGTCTTTTAGTGTAAAAGGATTGGATGAAAACTGGGTTTAGGTTCGAAAGGTAATCTGTCGGAAAAACATGTGATTACCAAGAACCATTCCTAGTATAAGATATCATCTGCTTGATGCTGTGGAAAGTAAATGGCATGACAACGCGGTCTTAAGAATGGTTTATCAATGTGCGTGGATTTAGCTCACGTGTTCTTTGCTCCCAAGAACTTTGCAATCCTTGGCATTAGTCCCTAAGCACAAGTTCTCCGGGCGTGACTGTGTGATTCTTTTCTTTCGTATTCTTCTTCTACTCGGCAGAAGAGCTCGGAAAGAAATTCGGCTAAATCTACTTTGAAGGACAAATAAGCACTACAGCACTCTCCTTTGCAGGTTTAGCTGAACACCTTCATCCCTCAAGCATTTGTGCTTGGGAAACTAACGTCAAGCATTACAAAGTTCTGGGAGCTAAAGTTCCACACACCCTCACAAGCGTGCTGAAGACCGCTTTGATAATTTCACCGTAGTTTACTCGCTTCGTAATATCCTTCTTACAACATCATCAAGCAAATTAATTCTGATACCATCATGAATTGTTGCTATTAATCACAAGTTTGATTTTCTACACATCTACTACCAGACTGCATTTCGAGCTGTTTTTCACTATCAATACCAGTGCTGCCATCAGGGTGCGAATTCGTGGAGTGATGGGAACTGTCCTTATTTCCTTTTCAACCCAGTCACCCCATTTACAATTTGTTTTGGGGGGAAGAAAATTGTATAGATTTACGTGTGTTTGCACAAGCCAAATTAAAATTCACTAACTGATCCTGTGAATCGACATGCCCTCAGGATTTCAATTCCCTATCAACCTACGAGCTAGACGCCCGAATTACTTTCCTACATATTTTCGCCCACCTTGAACGTAGATATACTCTCCCCCCTACCCAAATACCCAGGTAATTCCCTATGGTGACTTTCACATTTCCGTAAACATTTCACGCATTTGGCCATCATATGCAGCAATACTTATTTTGACAGCGTTCCCACCGTTCCCATCAAAACCCTGGCGACAAGATAACTGTATTTGTATTACAAACATATATCATTTGTGTTTTGATGTACAAATAAATTTAATCATCATCATCATTGTGATAAATATCATGATCACATCATAAAATATGATTATGATCTAAGAAACCAATCACCCAAAAGTTACTGAATATTTGATCAACATAATTTTCCTTAGACCACTGGCAATCCTTACTCTGCCATAATACCTACCATTCTTTCCGAAAAAAGAAAGCATAAGCAAAGCTAGCCCATTCAAGTGCTTCCGCACTGCAAATGGACCGATGTTGCACTTCCATTACTTTCCACTGAACTCATGTAATAGCTCCGCGTCAAAGGGAATAATGGTTGACCAAGAAAGGTTTGATAAAAATAACAGCAGGTTCATCTTGGTATGACTTTCACGAAAAATTATTTTTTCTACTGACCATTAAAAAAAAAAAGAGTTGGAAAAATATTGACAAATCTTTGGCGTGGGGCGGCAACGTGGGTTTAAGGAAAGGGTACAGATAAATGATTGGAAGTTTTCGAACTTCAAGCAAGAGCAAATTATACGTGAAATCTCGAAATGAATCTGAACGTGAGTCACTGTGCAAGTATCTGAGTTCATCAACTTACTGTACATGAAGAACTAAGACCAATGTTGACTTCTATACTTCACGTGCTTTTCCTTCCCATTATTCACAACGACTTTCCAAATCAAATTGTTAACGGATAGGCACAGTGTTTATGATTAGTACACACTTTTCGTGAAGTTTAGTCTACAAACACAGAAACAAACAATAATAGGTGTGTTTCGGAGGTTCAGGCAAATTCAGATTAATCTACTATTACTGAAGAGTTGTTCGCTTTTATGTATTGATAACAAATATGACATCTTCACAATCTTGGAAAGAAGAAAATCGTGTAAAGAATAAATTTTCACAAAGAGAAAAATCGTATTGTAAGCAATGGAGGATGTAAATGATCTAAGACGTCACACTAGTCACATCAAAACAAAACTATATCAAATTCTAATTGAATTATATCTAAAACTAATCAACCTTTCA
>JAGDQP010047173.1:0-15101 GCA_022664845.1 Lepisma saccharinum
AAAAAAAGCGTATTTGAAAATTTTGAATACAGCTGTGTGTGTATGGTTGGAAACAAGTAAAGAAAAAAAGTCAGAAAGTATATCTGAAGCTCCACCTAGAAGTAAGGAAGAGTAAGTAATTGCCCATTTTATTCTTCTGGCCTAAAGTCGTTTTAAGGAACATTTTTTTATCGTAAGATATTTTTACATTATAAAATAGTGTTACTCTTGGTCATCGAGCTCTACGTTACGATACTGGAGTAATCGGCTAGCATCGAATGATAGATGCAGAGCAAATATTAAACCTCGATCGACCACTTCCAGTCTGATCCAATATGGACTAAATTTTCAGTTTTAATAAGTTTTTTACGCTTCTTATCGCTGTGAGCCCCGTCTTTAATTGTCTTAATTCTTAAGTTATGCATGTACCGGACCGTGCATATAATAGTGCTTGCTGTAAATCATATTAATATTTCTTGCAATCATTAATACATAAATAAAAAACGGGGCACAAAACGATAAAAAGCGCAAGAAACTTAAAATTTGGCCCATATTGGTTTATACTGAAAGTGGACGATCGAGATTAAATGTCCTCTGCTCCCTGGCTTCACATATTATTTAAAGCTTTAATGACATCGATCAGTCCAGTATCACTTTTAGACAGAGGTCAATGCTGTTCCTAAATGAATAGGGTGCTTGCCGCAGTTTTCGAGAGTGTCTCGAGGGCACAAAACACTAAAAGCCATAATCATTTTTTTTACACATGGCGAAAAGAAAAGTCAAATGCATCTTAATAAGCGAAAATAATTATTGAAAAAAAAAATGTTGTGTCAAACGATTATCAGTATATCTGAAGAAAACTTTTCCAACAAAATCTGCAAGATTTAAGCATGTCTGCATTCACTTTTCGACATACTGTGAAAAATTATGTTGGTGCTTACCATATTATTTCCCAAGTCGCTCATATATTACTCTATTATGCAAAGGCATTAGTAAAATATGATACTATTACTTTACAATTAATTATAAAACACTCACCGAACATAATTTTAATGATTTCCGCTTTCCATTACTTTTTCTTCCTATTTCTTCCTTTCAGGCTGAATTCTTGTGGAATCTCATTTATAAGCAGTCTCCAACACACAGTTATTTGTCGTCACGCCGTCAATTGATCTCAAGAAGCTGAACTGAAATAACAATATTTAATAAGAAAAAGTATTATTACAGGAAGGAATATAACGAATACTTAAAATTTAATAAAAAAGCAACATTTCAGACCATTGAAGCTAGCTATTTTCAAAAAAATTAAAATATTTTCTTACACCTTGATTAAAAAAAGATGCAAAATACCTGAAGCAAGGTATGAGATTTGAAGAGGAGATAAAGGACTCCTCCCATTTTGGTCCTGGACTCTAAAATAATCACATTTGTCTTACTATTGTAGCCATATATGTCAAACTATTTAACCTACAACATAAACACTTTAGTGAGAAATTCACCAAAGAAATAATTAAAATCTGAAGATGAAATAAAAAACAGCAAAACAACAACAAAAACAATATATATATATATATATAGTGTGTGTATAGAATCTTAATATGATTTTGAACAAATAATGGGTCTCTATAAGGTTCGTATTTGGCAGCACAAAATGCTGGAAATATATATATATATATATTTTTAAAGTGAATTTAATATAGAAACATGTAGTCAAGAGCCCGTGACTTTAAAACTTAATGTTTTCGACTATGCTTTCATAAATTTGAACCGAGCAAAATTTGAAATTGCATGAGACTCTTTCTTCACATGTCCGAACACAAAGTATACTAGGAAGATAAAAATCCTTGACGTATGTCTACACCCCTCCAAATTTCCACAACCTTAATATAAAATTTCTTTAAAAAAAGAAAGAAGAAAGGAAGAAAGCTTGATCAACCGTAGACAGAAACTACCCAGGGTGTTATACCCCCCCCTCAACGAGCGGTCGCTTGTAGCCGTTCGGCCTACGGCGGTAGGTCAACAACTCGAAGGTTCCGGATTCGAGTCCCGGCAGGAGCATGGAGATGTATTTTAATGGCTAAGGGGCGAATCGTGATGGGCCGAAGTCCAAAGTTACAAGACTGGCCCATATAAAAAATAAAGTTTACCGCGTCACAAGCAGAACAACGCTCGCACGTAGGAACACGTACGTACATTCCACAACCAAGTGGCATCGATCTTGACTCGAAATTAACACATGATGCACAAATCAATTTGCTGGCGTCTGTTTGAACGTGCATAACAAGTAATGTGCAGGCAAATGCCACTTCGCGTGAGATTTCCAAATATGAATTTTATTGTATATCATTCATTTACTCATACCAGCTTATGTGACACTTTTTATAAAGCACCGGTACAGCTTTCAATGTTTTAATATCATTGTTAACCAGTATTTGACAATAATTTCAGTGGGAAAAACATGTTCAGTAAATAGATTTTAACATAACCACGCTGTAGAAAAACAATACCTTGCAACGTAAATGGATTGTTATTTGAAAACCTTCTGTCATCTCCCCCTTCTTTTTTAATTGGAATTTAATTTATGACTTTTAGGCATTTTTGGCACAGATGGGACAGCATTAGAACGAAGTCGGCTAGAGCGTAGTTTGAAGGTACCGTCCCGGTAGTACAGCCTCATGTGACTGCGAAAACTTGTCAGGATGGCATTCTGCTGGGAGCGGACCCACACCCTTCCAAATGTGAAATAATGCTCTACTACCAGAGCTAGGGTCGCTTGTTTATCCATCCAGTTTCCTTATATTACAGATGTAGACTGAAACCTTCTCTATTTGAACAAGAGTGTACAAAGCTGGTACGCACTGCAGCGTTAAACATTTTTTTTTCTCTCGTGTACAAGGACAATTTAGTAGCATTTTTATATAAGCAGTAGGCCTAACTGTTTCTGTATTATCTGTAATATAATCCAACACCATTGGATGAACCAGTTCTCCACACCCTTCCCGACTGATTTCCAGGTATGTATTTAAAGTGAGATATAATACATGCAATATCGCGCACACTATACATAGTGTATAAGTGTGTTTTGCTGCTGAAATATATCGTAATGAGAGTGCATCTCCTTAATTACTTAGGTTCTGTTTCCTACTCAATTATTTTAGGTTTGGTTACTATGATTTTCTCGAGGTTGGCGTAAACATAAACACATATACTGTTAAAACCGAGAAATAACATTATAATTACTCACCTGATTGATGTTTTTCTTTTGGAGATTATTCTTTTATTCTGGTCGCTTTTCCAGCACATATCAAACATATTTCTCCACACAACTCTCCATTAGCAGGCAACTGCCTCAACACCGTTTGCTAACTGCTGAATCACTCAAACAAAGAACAAACGCTTTCCGTTAAGCCTTGAATGAACAAAAGACAAACACGTAGCGTATGGAACATATTTATATCTAATAGACGTATAATGGATATCCACGAATTGACAAAAAGGCTGCAAGCTGCAAAATCAATCTTGAATGTCTAATAGCCATATAATAGTTATTAAAATTAGACCTTAGATGTTATCTGGCTCTCTATACCTTCTTCAGATATCTATTTTACATGATGTGCTATGTGGGCGGTTTATTGCGTTTTCCCCCAGCTCGCTTCTTTTAGTGATTTTGTGTACAGTAGCTTAGATTGAAAGATATTAATACTGATCACTATTGTAATTAGAACTGGTTAAGGGATTACATGCGTTTGTGCCTAATTCTATTTTCTTGTGTGGAATGTTGGTGATTGTTCGCCCCGCTTCTTGTGTTGCGAATGACGATTAGAAAATTATTCGTACCACGCTGAAAAAGTGAGTATGGAAAAGAGTGCATTAGATCAACAAGATTTCAGTTCCGTTATTGAAAGTGATAAGGATATGTAACCAGGAATTCCCGCTTTGTCTTGGGATTACGATCGCTGACTCTGGATATGCATCGAGGAGGAGGTTTCAAATCTTCCTTACGACGACCATGTTGACTAAGGCTCACTCAGGATTTCGCCTCACTTGAACGAGGGCGAATGACGAAATGGCATCTAGTACCCAGATTATGGTCACTATCTTCCTAATTCTTGCTCCCATAGGAAGAAAAAAGTATTACACACGATTTCCTGTAAAGTCCAAAATCTGTTAAAGTTGTAATTAAAGTTCGAATTTGCGACGAATTGAAAGAAAATATTCAAACAAATAAACTTGGAAACCCGTGCAAAATATTGTTCTTAGTAAGTTTTGCAACGCTAGAAATAAGACTACAAATTGTATTGGATATCTTGCTAATATATGGCAAAATGTTACCAGCATTGGAAGAATGGTAGGTATTACTACAACTGCCAGGTTACTAAATTGATAATAATAATAATAATATCAAATAATAATTATAATAATAAGGTACAATAATTTCATTGTAAAATCTATAATTTTTGGTCAACTGGTACGATAATTCTCATCTTTCTGGTTGGCAACGCTGGCCCACAGCCAGACTGTGACGCGGCCTGTTAGCTGGTAATTAAACACAGTTGCCCAAGGCCAGGCTGTTAATTAAACGCAACCTTGGTGTTATACAGATCAATAACCGATTGCTCGACGATATTTTATCAGCGGAAATTGCGAGGGAAATATTACTCTTCAATCTGTGTGAAGAATTGCCGTATTCTGCAGCTACTTTAGTTTCAGTGTCCAGCAAAACTCTTTGTTGCCTTATTCCTAAAAAATCTCTTCTCCTTCTCCTAACTCACACCTATTTACAAATGGTAAGTAACAAAAAAGAACAACTATATGACCAGGTGTCCTCAGGGCCCTTTTCTTTTAAGAACCGAAAACATTGTTCCGCAGTAAAAGAATATAAATTAGTCTGCCAACATTGGTAGCGTGAAAGGTGAGTAGTTCTAGTTTAATTTGTAGTCAGATTGGAAATTTAGCACATTTCACAATATTACGTGAATCATTTTGAGAGTTCATTGCCTTTCACCACCCAAAGAAATATTATTTTCAGTCATTGATTTAAAAAAAATGTTCAGTAGTTTAGCCAACTATTTTTCATTCTATGCGCATCAATCCATCTTTATTTGTTGTGTCATCGTAATATATTTATAACTTCAAAAATATTCTGTATTTTTAGATAGTATTTTAGGTTATTTCTGTTTCAATTGTCAGTTATTTCTGTACATGGCTACGACATTAATTACAGTACTTTAAATAAGGTATTGCAGGAAGGCGGAGTGATATATCAGTTTAGCTACTTCGCCCATAGACAATTGCAAACACCTACAAATGCCGCATTTAGCATCACTTTAGCTTCAAAATATAGGGTACGTTCAATATTAAAAACTGAGTATAATATGAGAGGGCTTACGTAGTCTGTAGACACACATAACCCATGGTTAATTCTTTATATATTAGCTAAGCTACAAGTTTTACATGGCGTTTAAGGTACTTCAAATGTTAACTTTTTTCTTTCGGATGCATATAATGCAGAATATGGTTTAAAACTAGGCGAAGATGCGAGTCGAAAGACAATGTTCTCGGAATATTTTCCTTCGAACGCAAACGACAATCCGCACCTGGGATAGACTCTTTCATCTACCGACACCTTAAAGACACGCCAGTCACCCTTCATAAACTCCTTGCTGCTATATATACTTTCATCCTCCGAATAGGTTCCTACACCCTGAAAAACCTAAAAAAATATTATGTTCCCGAAACCCTCTAAACCTCAACACACTGTATCATCTGAGTGACTTATTCATCCTAATTCCACATTCAGCAAAACACTTGAAAAAAATCATTGTCAACCGCCTACATATGCACCGCGAGAGACAAAATCCTTCTGCTCCATCATGCTGGATCTCGCTCTTCCTATAACATCAACGACAAACTCCTTCCTCTCACCAAACTGATTTCAAATCATTACAACACTTCTACATTCGTTTCTTGTTCTTTTTTATCATGAAAAAAAGTTTTCGATAAAGTCGGGCACCAAGCCAGCATATTTAAATTACGTTTCTATCAACTCCCCATTACTTACATACTTTTCATTTTAACATTCTTACTATCCGTCTTGACTATATGCCTATAAACTCCAGTGCATCCCATCCAATATTCCTATATTGAGGAGTTCCGCAATGCTCTGTACTATCACCACTTATATATCGCATCTTCGTAGCAAATTTACGACACCTTCCTCCAGGCATTCCGTATATTCCAATACGCAGATGATACCGCTTTCTTGGCACTCAGTAAATCCGTTCAACATATCAACCGCACCATGAACCAAGCTTTAATCACTTTCACATCCTGGTGCAGCAACTGAGGACTAACCATCAATTCTAACAAAACTCAAGCCATAGTTTTATACTCCCTAAACGTAGCTCCCGAGTTAATGACACCCTTCCCGCCTTGACATTCAAGTAATTAATGAAAGTATAAAGCCGACGAACAAAGTAACATACATCGGATTAATTCTTACCATCACCTTATCTGGCGTCCCATCTCTTAAATGTAATCTCTAATGTCAAGAACTGACTAAACCTGCTCAAACGTCTGACCGGAACAACCTGGGGATTACAATCTGGCACAGTACTCAACACATAAAGTATTTCTACGTCCCGTGCTAATATACGGATTCACAGCCTGGACCGCTGCTCCTCATCGCATATAAATTACCAACTTCAAGCACTGGAAAGACACGTACTACGGATTGCAAAACATCGTATACAACTACCTAGTCCAACAAGAGAACTATATGAACGACTTGCATTTCCACACGTAATACTACATTTAGAAAACCTACGTAAATGTTAATATCAAACCGTTTTGACTCACAACACGCCTTGTTACACGACACATTCTGTACTGACTAGAACACCAACGGTACGCATATTTATGTCACTACACAACTTTCTCACTTACATCATCATATTCAGCCGTTTCAATCCACTGCTGGATGAAGCTCTCCCCTTTTCTTTTCCACATATCTCGGTCTACTGCTATCCTCATCCACGTAGCTCCTAAAAAGCGCTTGATTTCATCTACCTGCCTTGCATCTGGAAGTCGTCTCGATCGTTTATTTTCTCTATGAATCAAATATAGAACAACTGTCGTCCATCGTCAATCTGTTCGTCTAGCTGTGTATAACAAAATGTTGATAACATTATTCCAATTTGAGGGTATTTTTCTAAGGTACATCGAGAATAATTTAGTAAGTTCCGCTTTCATATTCTCACCTCCCCCTTTAAAACTCTCTGTCTTGATTACATCTTCTCATGGTGATTTCCCGTTCTTCATCTCTCGAAGTACTTTATCTACTTCGTCTTTCATAAAGTCTAGAACATTTACATAATTTTCTTCTGAATCTTCATTTCCTAGTTCTGCTTCGTAGAAGTACAAATCTGTGTAGAAAATTTCAAACAATTTTATAATTTCTTCCTTATTTCGTGTTACGGTCCTGTCTGATCTCCTAACTGCAATTATATGCTTTTTACCTGTCATGGGGTGCTGTTTCCTTTTCTTCAGCTCTTGTTTTCCTCGCTTGTATCTCTAACAAGATTAGCGTTATATCTTCGTACATCCTCTCTTTTTTTCATCCTTACAGATTTATTTAGTTCTATGTACTCAATCCTTTTATGTATTTATACATATATATAGACGTATATACAGGGTGATTCAAGACCTCTGGTACAAACCTCGGGAAGTGAAACCTCATAAGGAAAAAAGAGAAAAGTTCTTATGATCACGCTCCTTGCCATGCGTAGTTTGGCGCTAGAAGGCCCCAAAGACGCGCAAAAGTGTATTTCAAGGCGTTATTTGCAATACCAATAGTTGTTGAGCTGGCGGCTCATTTTTTGGTCAAATAAATCATATTTGCTCATTCGGAAAATGCACACGTCAGAAGTGAGGAAAAAGTGCGCTAGTGATTGCCCCCGTGAAATAAGGATTCCCCAAGAATTGCACAGCGAATGTGGGTCGAACGGAGTAAGTACAGGACGACTTCGTCTCAGAGAAAAACACCACGTTGATTCCAAGGTGATACCTCGGGGAATCTTGGGGAATCCCTAATTTCACTCGATAATCCCTCGCGCATTCTCACATCACTTATTATGTTTGTATTTTCTGATCGAGAAAGTCTGACTTCTTTGACGAAACGATTGGCCGCCAGCTTTACAGTTATTAGTGTTCGAATTAAATCGTCTTGAAATACATTATTGGTCCAATGTCGTGTTGGTCCATCGTCGTGTTGTTCCAATGCCGTTTTGGTCCAACGCCATGTTGGTTCAATGCCTTTTTGGTCAAACGACGTGCTGGTCCAATGTCGTGTTAATCAAACGACGTGCTGGTTCAATGTCGTGTTAATCAAACGCCTTGTTGGGACAACACCGTATTGGTCCAACGCAGTTCAATCAACGCGGCGTTCGACCAACACGGCGTAGAACCTACACGGCGTTATGAGCGTCAGATTAATCCCAAAGCTCACAGATTTAATGATCTGATACTTGCATGTGGCAAGACTGAGATTGGGGCTGCATCCTCCTTCCAAAATTCATTTAAAAATTACTCCATGGTAACTGCCCTTACAGAGACATACAGTACTGGTCGAAGTTATTTTTAGAACTAATATTAAATTCAAAGTTATTGTAGAAAAACTGACGTATTTTTTAAAAATAATCTGGAATTTTATTTTGGCAACGCGTGGACTGAAGAGCACAAATGACGTAATAAACATTTATGAAGCGTTATAATTATTTCAATTGGAGTAGGCGGATTGCCAATGAGCGTCAAATTAATCAGAAAGTCACATAATTAATGCTTTGATGCTAATTGCATGAGTCAGTATTTCTTTTGGTGGCTGTAGCCCCCCTTTCAAAAACCCTTTAAAATAATTTCACGGTAAATATACTAAGCAGGGATATATTCACAGAACCGAATTTGTTGTCAAATTAATGTGAAATTTGGCATTTCCGTAGGTCCAAACTTTACGCTGGGCCGGACTTCTTTAGTTCTTGTTGCACCCCTGAGCCCCTCCTAAATCGCTTGCTTCCCCAAATATCAATGCATATGTGAAAAATTCTGATTGTGTTTACAAAAATCTCTAAATACACATTACTTTTAAAAAAATAGCTTCTCACACTATGTTCCTCCTGAGGACATTTACCGTGTAGTTCTTTTAAGTGATTTTTGGAACGGGGCTACACCCTCAAAGACAGACACTTGCTTATGCAAGTAGCATAGCCTCGGAGAACTTATTCTTTACTATTTGCGGTTAATTTGACGCTCATTTGCATTTTAAAAAGTAAAGGTTTACTATTTATAACACCCCACACCTTTGTTACTCCGCTTTTCCACCGTTTAGAAGGCGCGTTGCAAAATAACATTACATATTTGAAACATTCATATGTTTTTACACTAATGCCAAATTTTATATTAATTTTGTAAAAAAAATAGCTTCTGCCAGTATGTCTCTGGTAAGTGCATATATCATAAAGTTCTTTTTAAGTGATATCAGAAGGGGACGTTAGCTCCTATATCAGTCGCTATACATCAATTCTGTGACTTTTGCGATTAATGTGAAAATAATTGACATTCCCAAAATAATATCTGATTTTTTTAACGACCACTATGCGCCTCCAGGAGGTGCGTTCCCAAAACCTCATTCCAGATTTTTAGAAATCATATATATTTCTACAATAACATCAAAAACCTTGGATAGTGAATTTAGTACTAAACCTCAGAATCTTTCAAAATTTCTAGAGAATGTGTTCCTGAGAAGGTGCAATACGAGGGTAGACTTAACAACAATGTCCGAGAGTCTTGTAAGCTCTTCGTCTCTTATTTTGCATCTTTTTACACTAGTCATACAACTCTTGCATCAAGTGATGATCACTAGAGGGCTAATTTTGCATATTTCTATTTTGATGAATATTCGAAAATATGCATGACTAAAAATTTGATTTAGGCTGTTTACATATAAATTATAACAGGTCCGTTACCAGAACTAGATTCGAGTACGGGCAAGAGAAAAGTGGGGCAAGAATACAGATTGTCCCAGAATAAGTTGTATCTATTACGTGAGATGATTCTTTGGATCATATAGATGAAATATGTTCATGTTAAGCATAAGCCGAAAGTTGATAATTTTCCAGCTAAATGGCTCTGAACATGTATGACGATGAATATGTATGGAAGAACTACTGGCTGTGTACAAATATAACACAGAGACAGTGTTGGTATAATGTAATTGCAGGCACTGTAGCATCACTGCAGGCGCGGTACTACGAATGTTCGAAGCCGCTACCGTTGGCCTGCAGTCGCTCAAGTCGGGAATGTTTCCAATGTATGTGAACACCACTTGAATGCATTCGTGTAACGGCAAGTCAAGGATTGGCACCTCGCAAACGATCAATTTGACATATCCCCAGAGATAGTGATAGAGAGTGAGAGGTCAGGAGAGATGGGTGGCCAGGCAATTCGGGGGACAATTAGGAGTCAGTCTAGTTGTGGGGGCGTTTCACATCATGGACTGTACATTAGGGTGGGGCGAAAAATAAAAAGTTTTTTACATGGACTTCTAATACCTGTCAAAAGTTGTCTTTTGTGATAATTAGTTAATGTGCAAAATCTGACTAATATCGGTTAATATCTTGAGGGTGCGCTGGTGTCGCTAAGTTTTTGTATCATTTCTCACCTTAATTTCATGGCTATTTTATGGAAATTAATGCCTGTAACCAATTATATTGCCTGCAATTTACTGTTAGGAGACATTTTTGTATTAACAACATATTAAATATTTCCCTCACAAATTTTGGGCGATATCTGTTAGCATTTTGAGGAGGGCGCCCTATTTTTTGTTGTGAAAATGCGCAAGAAGTGCGAAATATGAGGAGGCGCTGAAATAAAGTCCTTAGCATCATGTTAATTTCAATTGTTTTGAGAAAGTCATGGCCGACTGAATCCACCAGGCGGTGATTTATTTTCTTTTATTTGAAAATTCCCGATAGATGGCAGACACACATATTCACTCCAAACCGTTTAGCTTGTTTCGTTACAGTATAGAAAGTAATGATTTGGTTCTGTGTGATTTATGAAGAAAAATGTCTGTCATATTACTTGTAGCATAGGAAGAGAAATTCTTGAAACCTTACCTGTGATTAAGGTGATTGATACAACTTCTCACTGTTGCCTGTCAGGAAATTAAAGTTAAGGACGCAAAGGCATTTCAGACAGCCTTGTACTTAGAGAGAGCATTGTTCGCGACAAATTTGTGCAAAATCGAATGTTTTACAGTGAGTGAGTGGTTTTAGTTGATCAATGATCAAATGATCAAGGCAGTATTTCGGACATAATGAGCAATGGAAACATGAAGGAGGAAAATTCCCTCGTTGAATTGAGTGTAAAAACAAGGAAAGAACTAAATGATCCCATTTTTGGAGCCCCCCAAACCTTATCTGATTCGGTGTTACCAACTTACGAAGACTTGTTTAAATATTATTTGTTAATTTTGCATGAAAAGAAACCATTTGATATTTGCAAAGAGCCTACCGTGGCTGACATTTCAGAAGTTGTAGCTACAGGGTTGGAAGAAATATGGCACCGATCCTCTATTCCTATAGTTTCTCACACACAAATTCTTCAGCTGATTCGAAATTATCATGACAAGTATCAAAACCTAAAGAAAACTAGTAAGAAGAAAGGTGCTAAATCCGATGCATTTAATGATAAGGTAAAGTTATTTTGTGCCAAAGCTCGTCAACAACTTTTCGATATCGCTTGTAAATGTGATTTCAGTGCATGTAATTGTGATAAGTCTCGTAAAGTCCCTGTTAAAGAGCAAGTTTTCCTTTTAGATCAGCGTGGAGAACGGAAAATGTATATTGGAAATGTTGATGTTCGAACCACAAGGAAACTGAAATGGAAAGAAGAACGAAAAGCAAAGGAAGAATTAAGGACGAAGAGGAAGCTCAAAATTAATGGCAATGAAGGCACAGAGGAAACAGATATCGATAGGGAATCGTTGATGGAAGGTACTGTCGAAACTGATCCAGAATTTACTTGTACTACTATGAAACCAACCACTTGGCAAGCAAGGGCCAGTCTAAATAACTTTTCAAAGACGTGTGATCGCTATGGTGTGTCCAACAGAGCAGCGGCTGCCTTAGCATCTGCAGTATTGGAAGATGTCGGCGTAATTTCTCCTGGAGGAACATCAGATATCGTCGATCCAAGCAAAGTGAAACGGGAACGTAACAAAGCGAGAAAACGACTGCAACTTCAGGAACACCAAGATCTAAAATGTAAAGCTATACGAGGCTTTTATTTTGATGGACGGAAGGATAGCACATTGTTCCTGGAACAATCGATGACTGGCAGTTATCATCAGAAAACAAGAACTGAAGAGTTCCCTGATTATGTTATGTTACCTGATAATGCATATTTAGGACATATTTCTCCAAAACCTCGGAAATAATTCTAAACAGCATACTTGAATTCTTTGCTGTAAATACAATCGATGCAAGTGAGTTATGCGCTATCGGATGTGATGGTACTGCAGTAAATACAGAAAGCAGAGGTGGCGTAATTTTGCGTCTTGAAAAAGTAATCAATAGACCATTGCAGTGGTTAATATGCCAACTTCATGGCAACGAATTGCCACTTCGCCATTTAATGGAGTACCTAGATGGACCAACATCTGGTCCTGGAGGATTCAGCGGCCCTGTTGGCAAACGTTTAACAGGTTCTGAGTTACTATCAAAAATGAATTATGTTGCTATTGATTCTAGTCTCCAGAACATGCCAGCTATCGACCGAGATAGTTCAAGTACAGACCAAAAATATTTGCTAGAAATATTTGAGGCCGTTGTTAGCGGCGACTGCCCGATACACCTTTCTGAAAGAGCCTCTGGTGCACTGAATCATTCTAGATGGCCCACAACAGTTAATCGAATCTTGCACTTGTACATTGGCACAGAATATCAATCAGAAAAATTAAAAACGCTTGTTTCGTTCATTATGTACCTAGCTGGTTTTTAATTAAGTGCAACTCATCAAGCAAGGATGGTGCAAGGAATCTGTGGCGAACCATTCAGTTGTCGCGTTTCCTAACAGACGACCTGTTACGTGTCATCGATCCTGTCATTCAGAGAAACGCGTATTTTGCGCATCCGGAAAATATTTTGCTGGGAATGTTGGGTGACGATCGTAAGCATATACGGCAGCTAGCTGCTCGCAGGATATTGCGTGCTCGAGACACCAGTTCCGTTCGTGGGAATGAGATTCGTTCTTTTACTATACCTCGTCTTAACTTATCTGCTCCCGACTACGTGGACCTGATCAACTGGCACTGTGAAGATGTTGTAACGGAGCCTCCTATAACAATGACATTCTCTGAGGAGATAGTACAAGACATTGTGAAAACTGGAGATGTGCCAGATTTGCTTCGGGAAATGTAAGTTTCCGTGTCATACACAATCCGTGGAGCGCTGCGTTAAGCTTGTGGCGGAGGCATCATTGGCTGTGTGTGGACCAGAAGCAAGGGATGGTTTCATCCGCGCACGTCTAAAAGCACGCACAACACTACCCTCCTTTGAAACGAAGAAGGATTACAAACCATCTGCATAAGAGATCCAACTCTGGTATTTTAAGTTTCTGTAATATTTAAATTTTGTACGTGCACAAAACTGCACATTTCTGAGTATTACATCAGAACTTTTATATAAATAATTAAATATTTGTGTAATATCATTTCTTTTATGTAAAGTCTTTGCAGTTTAACATTTTTAATGTTAGATTTTCTGCAGGTTCAGATTTACTCGTATAAAGCTTTCAGTTGAAATAAAACCCTTCTGAATTTCTGGATTTTTTGCCCTTTTTTACCAAAAAAAAAGGCGACCTCCTCAAAATGCTAACAGATATCGCCCAAAATTTGAGAGGGAAATATTTAATATGTTGTTAATACAAAAATATCTCCTAACAGTAAATTGCAGGCAATATAATTGGTTACAGACATTAATTTCCATAAAATAGCCATGAAATTAAGGTGAGAAATGATACCAAAACTTAGCGACACCAGCGCACCCTCAATATATTAACCGATATTAGTCAAATTTTGCACATTAACTAACTATCACAAAAGACAACTTTTGGCAGGTATTAGAAGTCCATGTAAAAAACTTTTTATTTTTCGCCCCACCCTACTGTACATGTCTCTCGGGAGAAATTGGAAGCCTGTGCTACATGATGCATGAACCACATGGTTCTCCTCGTCCCAAACGGTTCACCTTCTATCAACATAGGGAGATCGTTTTCGAGGAATTTATGTACAACTGTCAAGTTAGCAGTGGTGGCAGTACATCCGGTCCGATCATTTCGTCACAGATTATACCTGATCACACATTCAGGAGAAAACATGTTGGTGATAGGCCACCACCGTGGCATGCAAATTTTCCTCTGGACCATACGTCTTGATGTTTGAACGTGTCCTGTAGTGATATGGAACATCACTAATAAGTGGGATCCATTAGCCACTGAGGACAATTTTATTGCTACCTTCTACAATGACACACCCATCCTGTAATCCCTCGGATGCACGAAAATGTGTTTTTCATTATTTATATTTTCAGATACATCTAGTGGGAAAACTATCTACTTTTGACCAACGAAATCACCTCCCGCAATAGTTCCCACTTCTGCTGGGGCACGCTTTATATATAGCTTTCTAAATTAACCCATGTATATTTACGCAGCTAAAAATAGTAAATGAACAATACTATTGTTTTATAAGTGAAATGCACCCATTTCTGTTTGTTTATTAAGTAAGAAAACATAATATAATACGTTATTATAAATTACATCATTATTTATTTCCCTTCCGCTTAAATTCTATCAGTAACCAAGAGTGCCCAATCAAATAATTTGCCGGAATCTTTTCCATAATAATAAAATATTTCATACTTTTGCTTTTCGCTTTCCTTGTCTCTATTTTTAATGCCTACCCTTATCATTACATTCTCTTCATCTAGCATGATTTGTTGAGCTTTGACTCGAATTTAGTCTACTTTCTCATATAACGAATTGTAGACATAGTAGTTTTGATCACG
>JAGDQP010047174.1:0-15101 GCA_022664845.1 Lepisma saccharinum
ATAATGTAGAAACATAACTTTATCAAAGTTTACGAGAATCAACAGCAAGGCAGTCGGGAAGGGGGCACAAGGGAGTCAAACACACACACAAAATATATACATACATACATATGCATATATAATTCTCAGTCATATTCAATCTACTACTGGATGAGGCTTCTCCCAGAGGGAGAAGTTGGTCTACTGCTCCCACGTTGACCATGTGTGTTGGGAGAGGAGAGCTGAAGTTCCCAACTGTGAACGCCACTGTCTTTATTCACAGCAGCTTCCCAATTGTGTTCACGATGTTGGGTCAACACCTAAATTTTATGCCCGCACCAGGAGTCGAAACTGGGACAACTCGCACTCAAGTCGAGCACGCTTCCAACTTGGCTACGCAAGAGGTTGACAACGTTTGTGTGGTTTTTATATTGTTCCCTTGAGAATATTTCTGGCGACCCCTATTATCAATAGTCTTTCAACAGACAGTACAAATCCGGAAATTTTATGGTTTTAGTAGACAACAATATATGTAGCAAGAATGTACATGTGACAGCAATAATATACATAATTTACTTAAATACATTTACTGCTTAAAAAGAAACACAACAAGCTAGATAATGTGTGTTTCCTAAAATGTAATAAATATCCACACCACAAGAACTAATAAAATTACATCTAATTATACGGCATCAGGATAAGCTAAATAGACCTCAATAAGACATCAGAATCATGAACATATTTTAAGAAATAATCTAAGTACCTACTATGAATTAACTTTACTAACTAAGTTTCTTACTTAAAACTATTTTCTTCAAAATAAATTATGATTTTTTAGTAAGCATTTATCAAGGAAGGTTACAAATAATTGAAGCATGTGTGTCATATTAATAACATTTACCTACAAAACTTAACCAAGCCTGCGTTTATATAGTTTTTACCTTTGTGGTCTTATTATTTTAATGAAACTACAAATCTGTAGTATTTTTAATTAATGATAAATCTGTAGTAGTATTTAGCCCTGCTGGAGTACATGGACTTCTGCTTGAACTTTGAAATTGGATCAATATTACTAGGTAAGTAGCCACAGCAGCAAAAATCTGAAACATAAGTAAGTTAAACATGACTTATAACAATTTTAACAACAATATACATCATTTTTAAACATTAAATACATTTAAGCGTTTCAGTATCTAAATATTTCAGAATATTCCGTGTGTAACATCCTCTTCTTTTGTGAAATTCAGAGCCCATGATCGTTTCTGTATTACGTTCTATCGATTTCAGTTCTTTCTGATTGTTAGTTACTTTTATTTCAACTTCTATTTTCTGAGCAGAAAACATTTGGAGATATTTTGATTGTTTAAAGGAAATTGAATTCTATATCATACTCAAAGCTATATTATTTTGCATGATGCTAGATGTATTCAATTATTATACAAATTTTGTACAAAGCAAAAGCGACGAGAATTCAGTAAGATACAACATAGGCAGAAATTATACACTGAAAATGAGAAATAGCTACTAATACTGAATAATATTTTAATATTTTTTGAATAAAAATGCCTATATTTGCGATGCAAGACTACGCTGATTTCATTCACGTAATTTAGATCAACTCCGGAAAATTGATAACTAAATTAACGAAGATTATTAATATCATCAATCATCTTAGAGAATTATAACTCTTTCTTTTTATTTTTCCGTGATTTGTAATATACCGCATTAGGTGATGGGGACTGAAAAATTATTATGACACTCTGAGTTATGCGTAACTTCTTAAAAAAAATCAGTATAAAAATTCTTTACAATTTAACCTTGCAAGTTGAGTGACATTATAAAGGAGACTCTTTTTATACATAAGTGCCGCTACTCTACAGCAGTATTGCTCTGCTGTACAACCAAAAGAAGCTCATCTGCTCATGAGAGCATTCAGCAAAAAGAATTAGCGCGTTGAAGTTGAAAAGGTATATAAAATTAGTAATCGGTAATCAGTATAACATGAATTATACCGAACTTACACGCATTAATGTTACGGTGTAGTCACACGGTTACTTCAAATATTTGGACTTGCATTTCTCCTTGCACATTCCCAGAATTAGGAAATATGTGGACCCCAGAAGAAAAGGGGTCGAAGTACATTTTCGAATAAGAAAAGAGCTGGATGTAATCTTTTATATATAACCCAAAATATATGTAACTCAAAATTTTCATATTTTTTTACAAATAAACCTAGGCCCTTAATCTGTCCAAGTGCAAAACATGACATTTTTGTGTCTCAAACATTTCGGATCATGTATAAAACATTACCTCCAACATTTTATTGGAAAATATACCCTTTTACTTCTGGGGTCCGCATGTTTATTTCGCCAGTTCCTCTATCTTCACCAGGGAATAAAATAATGAAGTAATTTATTTGGAAATAATCTTTTCGTCATTCTATATCAGGCGAAAGTCCTCCACATAACCAGCTTTCTTGGTTTAGTTATCAAGATATTTCAAAATCAGTTACCATCTGACTTCTTTTGAACTTACCAAGAAAGTGAACAGAACGGACCAAAGTTGCCCTGACTTTTCAAAATATGAGCACATGTCCTCAAAGATCCGGCACAAACATAGTGTAAATTTAATTTTGGTGGAATTGCCTAAAACCGTGATGTGTTGTAGATCTTATAAGGCTGAGAAAATGTCTCCAAGGGCACAACCACCAATCATTGACCGTTAGTCACTACGAGGCAATGTTTTGAAAGCACTAGAAGATAACGTTAATCTTGGATTTCGGTTAAATTGCCTGAAACCATGAAATATCGCAGATGTTGCCATCCTGAGAAAAAGTCTCCATGGGAAGTCAGTCAGTCGTTTGGCCACTACGAAGACACATTTTTGAAAATACTGAAAGATAAAGATATTCTTGGATTTCGCTCAAATTGTCTGAAACCGTGGTACGTTGTAGATTGTCATCATGGGAAAAAGTTGATATGGGTAGACCAAACCCCTGGATGCAACAGTTAAACTGAAGCCATGCTTTGTAGTTAGCGAAGCTGAAGTATGTAATATGTATGCATAAATATACAAACTAACCTACTAACTTTGCACCGCAAACTAACCATGCAAAGACTAATCTAATGTACGCAAATCGTAGTTGTGCATTCATATAATCGATGCTAACAAGTTGTACCGTGTCTGAGTAAGCACTGAGACTATGTTGTTTATTGAAGTGTTACGATGCTGCAAGATGAACATCGCTATCTTAATTGGAGCACGTTAGATGGCGGGATTTTTTGTATTGTGGTTTGAAGTAGATTAAAACAATTAACCTTTTACCTTGTCAATGAACATATGTCTGCAAAGAGCTTATGGTACTATTTCTTAAACATGCCAAAATGTTAGAATGCGAATATAAATATTCTCATTGATAATGTAAAGTGATAATATGAGATGGCTAAGGCATCTGTACTACCTGAGGATGTAAAATGTATCTATATGTACTTAGAAGTAGAAAAGAACTAATATACTAATTATATCAGCTGTTAGTTCAATAAACTAATTTCAGTCTACCTCTTTTTTGCTGTGCGACTTTACGGAGCCCGCCTGAGGAAATTATATTTTCTCGGGGCAAGGTTCATATATATCAAGTTTAGCCTCACCCGCAAAGCTTGGGTCCATTCAAGTAGGCATCTTGATTGGCTGGAACTTCTATGACGTCATCTTCACTACGCATCAACAGAACTACCACGAATCTACCGACTGAAGAGTCTCGCCGGAGTAAATTGTCTTGTATCTACGTCTTTCACCCTTTATTGAATAACAACGTCCTACTAAACCCATTACAAAGTCTCCATGGGAACAAGTACCAATCATTGACCGTTTAGCAATTACGAGGTAAAATTCTTAAAATGCTCGAAGATAACAATATTCTTCGATTTCGTTTGAATTGCCTGAAAATGTGGCATGTTGTAAAGTTTGTCATCCCGAGAAAGTATCCATGGGCACAACCACCACTCATTGACCTTTTGACCAATATGAGGAAACGTTTTGAAAACACTAGAAGATAATGATATTCTTTGACTGCGGTGAAAAAACATGAAACCGTGAAATGTAGTAAACATTGTCATCCTAAGAAAAGTTCTCTATGGGCACAACCATCAATCACTAAAGGTTTGACCACTTTTTAGAAAATACTCGAAGATAACGATATTCTTAGATTTCGGTGGAGTTGTCTGAAACCGTGATGTGTTGTAGATTGTCATCCTGAGAGAAAGTTTATATGAAAGAACCACGAATACCTAAATTTTGGCAATTTTTTGAAAACACCCGAAGATAGCGATATATTTGGATTTCAGTAAAATTGCCTGAACCGTGGTACGCTGTAGATTATAATCCTGATAAAAAGTGCATGGAAACAAACAGCAGTCACGGACCGTTTTGTCACCTCGATGCCACTTGCTAAAAACTGTAACAAATATTCCTAATCTTAAAAAATATGGCCAAAGATGCCGTACTTTGAAAAAGAGAATCGAAACTTGTATCGTTTCTTTCGTTTTTAGTTATTTTATTAATTGAGAATTAGTATGGGAAGTTAATACTCTTTTAGTAATGTGTTCTGTTAACAAATCAGGTCATTTCGGTGTATTTACTTAATGTAAAACGGAGGTTTGGTTCATTTTTGTGATTTCTCATATGCAATTTTGTTAGAATAGTTCCTTCCTTTTTTTTAGTTTCCTTTGTATCAGAAAACGGGAATAACCCTTTTCTGATGTACTGCAAATCTAGCGTGACTTATTGACGCCAAGCAATGTATCAACAGTCGACTTTGAAACATTTTATTTACCTTATTTGGTAACGTATTGGGTCCTGCTGGGAGACTCATAAGTATCCTTTTGTTTCTCTGCTAGTTTTATTAAAGTCTATTTTGCCCATATAATAGTTACAATCGTGAACTTACTGTACATATGCAACTGGATGTAGACTGGTTCCAGAGCCATCTGTCTGGTATCGACTCGAAGTGAGCTCTTCCCTCGAAATTTTAGTCAGAAACAGTGTAGACTTAGGAACGTCGACCCCATGACGTGCAAAAGCCCCTTTGTCTCTCACCTTGGGATGCTAAAGTCATGAGTTCACCACATCTAGCGTTTGAGTAGTTGAGTAGTGAGTTTCCTCGCACTTCATCGTACTCGGAATAACACGTATATTATAAAATTATGGAGCTGATTTTATACCAGCTTCCTCTGTCCTATTCTGGAACAACTTCAATTCCGTAGCGAACGTTTTATTGTGGCATTCTAATTCCAGCGTGAAGAGTATGATCAAGCAGCAGATGTGATCGGTATTTGATGTTATTTTCATACCTTGCGTAACATATATGCCACTACACGCTAGGTATGTGCCCACAAGTACCCAAGGTTCTTGGCCCTGATTGGAATGTGCAATGATACCCAATGATTAGTGGTTTATTAATTTCATGTTCAATATTGTATGCAATCCAAATGTAATATCTTGTCTGGTTTCAAAAATAGATTAGTTAGGGAATATATCCAGGATCGTTAAAATGAATGTCTAATTCAGGCATTTATGATTCATCTCCTTGAACCTGATGATGTATGTACGACAGGGCTAGATTGATCTGATACGTTCGAAGTGTATTATTCTAAAGTCACGTGTGGAAAATATGGTAGATGATTTGCTTGTTTTGTACCCACTGACCATTCCCCCGTTGCAGATTTTCGTTGCTTCAACGACTTTAACATCTCGTACTTTTGCCAGCATTTCTTGAATTATCTCTATTGTAGCGCCTTGCATATGAATATAGTTGTAATATCTCTTGATAATTGGTCCGGCAATACGCTAGAAATCACCTAGACGTATAACATGTGCAGTTGAAATAGTGCTCGGAAAGAATTTTAATATTATTTTTGTATGACGGTTCTTGAATTCAACTATCCATCTAGATTTGGTAACTAAACGGGATTCATCACTTTGCACAGTTGAAAGTAGCTTCTGACCACGTTTTTTGCGATCAATACCAAGGTGTTCAAGCAAAGACAATTAACCCATACACTCTCGATCTGCTAGAAAAATATAATATCCTCGATTTATTCACTTATTCCGCTAACATTATGTTCAAATTCATTGCGAGCATTTGTGCATCATTATTCCGAGAATTTTGATAAATAGATCCCTCAAATTACAAGTATGTATCCATTCGACACCACAATCTGCAGATTTTGAAAGGTGATGGCCCTTATGCGCACACCAGGATTACAGCAGTACTCTAAAGTTACTGTTTCTTTCAATTCAACTATATGTCCCGTCAATGTAAGCAATAGCTTTACGATCATTAGGGCCTTGATTGTACAATGCATGGACAAAGTCAGTTACATGTCGTTCAATGTATTGTTGCCTTGTTACTGCAATAAATCTGATGAATGGTCTTTAACGATCTTCTAATTGTTAAAATTATCCAATTTGTATTTTGCCTTGAAAAGTAATTAAACATCACTGTTAAAAATTCATCGCATATTTCTTGACGCATCTTACAAAAAAAGTTAGAATATGCATTTCCTCTATGTACATTTTCCTACAAGTTTCAAATTAGGGTTACAATACGTGAATAAATCACGAAACTGTTCTTTGGTTATGGATGTTAAGACTTAAATTGATATCTCTGAAAGTATTTTCATAATTGAACTTAAACTCATAACGATTGTTGACGGAATCTCGAAGACCTTGAAAATACGACATCCTTTTATAACATACGGTTTTCGAACAAATCGCAACCCAGGAAGCAAACACGGAAACAGATTCCCTTTGTCACCCGCATATGTAGGACAGTTTTTGACATATTCCGAGAAGTTTAAACTTGCACTCGAGATTGAATTGACAGCCTGTGTTCGTTTGCTTGATTACAAATGTAACAAGTGACACTATTTGTTTGGGTTAATATATTAACATTGCACATCTGGGATAGTTTGCTAGTTCCCTGATTTCAGTATTAATTGAACTACTACAGTTAAGACACACATGGCCAACATTTTCCACACCAACTTGCCTATTAGCTTCTTTATGTTTTCTACTTCCTATCTGTCGTTTAATTTAATTACAATCAGAATCTAACCGAGCTAGATGATGTAGACGAAACACCATATTACAAACCAGACATAGCATTTGATTTCTGTTAGCCGTGTTCGAATCCGGTATATGGTCACTGATCACTTACAGAAAACGAATAGCAAGATAGTTCACAATATCTATATTGGTTGCCGCAAAACAATATCTAACGGGTTACTCCAACAGTTTGCGAATATTCCTTTTTCACTTACAGACTATTTGCAAGAAACTTTGTTCGTCACCTGAGTCTAGGTGCACTACCTAGCCGGAAACGATGCCCACTTTTCCCTTTGTTTTTGTTTTAGTAGGAATAGCTGGGGAATAATTGCAAATGTTTATAAACAACGAGCACTGCAAATGCATAGAGTAAACATATCAAACGGCCGTAACTCAGTTGGTAGAGTTTTGGTTCGCAATAAGGAGGTTCGTGTTCAAATCCCTGTCAGGCCATCCTGACTGGGTTTTTCGAGGTTTTTCCTGAGTCCCGCCAGACGAATACCGGTGTGGTACCTATACTACAAGTTAAATAACCTTGCCGCTACATTCCTCGTCTCTTTGGCCTTTCTCAGGACATAGGCAATCACTAGTAGCACATGCATGTCGACTGACATTGAGGAGATCTCTTTCTATGTAGTTCGATATTTCGACTTTTGCCCGATGTCTCCTGACGGGATAGATACCAGTTTGCCTTTATTCCATAACGGAAGCATATACACACTATGTGTATATTACACTAGCAAAGGATAGTATTAGTTGAAAGTAATAATTTTGATTACAACGATGTTTCATTTGTATTTCTAGACCGCTTTTGGGACTGCGATGACGGTGGTCTCACGCCAAGTGTAGAACAATCCTAGGCGAACACTTTTCCCAGATCTGAGATAAGCTCGTCAATGACCAGGACCATTTTTCAAGTCATTTCAATACATTCGTAAGTGAAAAACTAGAAAACATCAGTCAGGACGTTTGTAGCAGAGTTTGCCCTGTCTTCCGTGGGCCAACTTGGTGTCACTGGACACGCGACAATAGAGTCGCGGCAAGCTATGATAATTTCAACAATTGGCATTTACATTTGTTTTGGGGCAGATTTGCAATACTAGACTAAGTTCCCAAATAGTACATCCACGTCAGCCGATATGGACATATTGCATTTTACGACATCGTTTCACGATATGGACTCACTATTGGATGGCCAACATTTTGGCCAATATCGGTCAACGATATCGATAGGCATTGACATTGTAAACATTATGTAATCCGGATTATTACTATTTTTTAAAAAGGTATTTTCCCTTTTCGAATAAGATCAACATAGACGAACCAACAAGAAATAGTAAAACGTAAAAAATGTAAAATAAAGTTACTATTCACTTAAAGAATATTATTTTTCTGTAGGTAAAGTTACGTCACTTCACTGTGCTAGTGGATTGCAAAATTTGTCGACCACTGCTAGTTTCTAAAATAATGTTATTTTTTATGTTGTACTCATACTAAAATTTGTAGTTCCACTCGATTGTAATCATTTCACACCTCTTTTGCTTTTAACTCTTGTTTTACATATTTTGTTAAAACAATTAAGAGAACAATGGAGATGATTTCATTCAAAGAGCTTCATTTGAAGAAAATGATGCAAAACAAATGTAAATAAATCTAATTTTAACCTACCCTTCTACTAAGGGGAATCTCTTTTAACAACCACATGGCCTCGAGAAAATAGGCTACTGTCTACCGAACAAACGAAACAAAAGTGTAAAATAACCTCGGTTCTGGGTGTGCGATAACCAGAATAATAAATATAATTATAACCCTTGTTGGTTTGTCTATGTACTTACAGTGTTCAATATATCCTTGGAAATTCTTCTCAATCAACTTTAACATTTTATTTGTCTATGTTCTTCCCGTGCAAGGACATGTTATTTTTGCGCTTGAACAAACTTCAACGATGAAGAACATTTTTATCACTAAATAAAGCTGTCCTCGTGTTGACAGCAACATGGAGTTTAATATTTTATCAGCAGATGGATATAGCATTGCTTGAATAAACATCGGTTGACCCATATACGAAATCGTATATCAAAATTGATCAATATCGACATCGGTTACTGAAATGGATCGATATTGTTCCATGACGAATGCTATATTTTTTTATTTTAATTTACCCATTATGAATATTTTTTTGTAGAAAGTCAATTTATTCTTTGTACAATACTTACCATAGTTCTAGAAAGTAGGTAAATGAGTGATATCGATAATCGATTTCGATTCCGCATCGATCGACGTGGTCTCAAGCGGTGCTCTCTCGCCTCCATTAGCGACGCGTTGTGATATGGGTCCCATCAAAGGCCGGGGTGCATGTGCTACTGGGGCCGTCACGTAAGAGAGATGACGTCCCTCAGCGACTACATAACCCGAGAAAGAGATGTGGAAGGTAGTGGCTAGGGCCATTTGAGTTTAGGCAGCATCCCGGAACTCAGATAGCGCTACTAAGGAAAACCACAGTTTGGATGGTCGGCCCGGGCGGAACCTCCCGAATGTGAACACATTCTCTACCAACGGAGCTACTGTCGCTCGGTAGCCAACTGACGCCTGGTACTATATAGGCTGTGCATATTCAGATATTTTATCAGGATAAAATCATTACCGTCAGAGCCCATTCCATCCCTTGCAATAGATCTTTGAGTATTGAACGGAACGTCCTCGTAGTAACCAAAAAATCAGTGATTGTTGGTTGTGCCCTTGGAGAATTTTTCACAGGATGACAAGATCTACAACATATTACAGTTTCAGGCAATTCCACCAAAATATAAGAATCTCGTTATCCTTGAGTGTTTTCAAAAAAGCGGAATTGTAGTAATCAAATGATCAGTGATTGGTGGCAGTGTCCATAGAGAGTTTGCGCAGGATGACAAAATCTTCAACATATCGCGATTTCAGGTAAATCCACCGAAATCCAATTTCCATTAGGTTTAAGCGGAGTCCATTATATCAAATTAATATTTCCATCAAAAAACTAGTGGTACTCAGGTGAAAGGATGGAAATTACTAGCCATCCATATCCTTTTCAAATAATGATCTTAGGTTAATATTGCAGATAACGAAGCGATTATTTTATTCAAAGGACTGAAATCGAATGAAAATGTTATTGATTGTATTTAATCTGAAATAAATCACGGAGACTCGTAGCCGTTGCCAAACGCGTGACTTCAAGCATAACCAAACTTGCATTTTGTTCTATAAATTGACATTTTTGTTCTATAAATTGACATTTTTGTTCTGAATTTTCATATTGCAACATACGATTAACTGCCACATCAGAAATTATTTACGACAGAGCAACGTAATTTATATTCTGATATTATATTTTCTACATACGTATGCAACGCCACAAATTAATTATAATTTGTGCAAGATTTTTCGCGATATACTTAAATATGTACTAGTGGGTGAATGCTTCTATTTTGTTTATAAATGAATATATAATTTATCAGAAGTTTACTTAAATTACGTGATCGAATGATTTTTCTTGTTTTTTAAATTTGAATAGCCCTCGGCATATAAAATTGAGAACGTCGGGGAAATAGTTAAGTAATACAATAAAAATTATTATGCTGGTACATGACATTTTGTTCTGCTATGTATTTATTTACCCCGTCCTGCAAAAACAAGTTTCTCTCAGAAGTTATAAAGTTAGATATTATAAGAGTGTGATTAATGTTGGCATTAAATTACAGGACGCACAATACAATTCAAAACACTAAAGTTGTAAATGTTTATGAAAACTTATTTCCGCTACCTAAATGTTAGTAAATTTATTGAACACAGGATTAATTTTCTAATTACAGATTCTAAAGAATAACTAAAGGTATTAACATTATAGTATAGGAATATATTAATGTTTCGATAGCAGAGTTGTTGCATATTTTATTTACACTGGAAACACTATCCGAGTACATGAATTAGCGATAGGAGACAACTTGATCACAATAATTTGTTGGTAATTGCGATCATAGACTCTGGAATGCAACAGTATGACGCAATGCTTTCTTGATAATAACATTATGTTCGTTGCTTTCATTTTGTTTGTTTACACAGTGAAATTAGTAAATTATGTTAAGTCACTCCAGTTATTCTATGCGAATTTTTTAACACACAAGTTATTCTGTACTTCCGCTATTGTCTTTTCTTAGTTCTTTTGTTGAAATCGCTCTAATGAGGGGCTTGTTATTATAGGAAACTATTTATACGAAGTTTCCAGCAAATATATGATTCAAGTTTTTTTTTTATTTTTTCAAACTATTTATACGAAGAAGTTTCCACCAAATATATGATTCAAGATTTTTTTTATTTTATTTTTTATCAAGTTTGATAGGTTATGACGGTACGCTCACCAGAGGAGAGGGCAGCGCTATGGGAAGAAAAGTAAGCTTTTAATTATTGCTGACCACTGATTGGTTGACAGTTAGACTTTTGGTTAAGTTAGTTCAGTTCAGTTGGGGTCAGTTGTGTAAAATGCTACTAGAAAATGCGTTTACAGCCTAACTATCCTCGTAGAGCGGGGAAATACTTGAGTCATCGATTATAAATAATTATACATTTTCGGATGTTGCTATCCAATGACTTCCTTTCCTTTATTTACTCATAGAATATACATTTCACCATAAAATGTGTGCAAGAATTTGAAACAACTATCATAAGAATTTACGTGATGAAAAATGTCAATCTACATCGAATATACCACGCAAAACTGAACATGAATTAGTTTCAAATAATGAGAAAATTTTCATTAGTGTAAGATGCGATGGAGGTGTAAGCTAATACTAGTGAATACACAAGTAATCATTCAAGTTAACTTTTATTTAATTGGAACACTCACCGTACGCAAAAGAGAAAAGTCAAGACGAAAGAATCCACAGGCGGTGAACTCAATCTTCCGTTTTTGAATCTGTGTTGAAAACATCCGCAACTACGAAGAGAAAACTTTACATAAACATGATAATCTACATTGAATTTCATGTGTACTAAAATGATTCAGAAAAAGTGATTTATTTATAAGTGTTTGTTGAAACAAAAAATGATACGTGATATTAAATATACACTTTGTTCATCGAATTTGTAATATGCTAGAACATTAACTACTATTGTGAGAAAATTTTATGATATTATAGAATTGGTTCAAGATTTGCCTTGCCATAAACTATGTAAAATATCCTTCGAAATTTCGTTTTATTGTTTAGAGAGTCACGCCATTTCATCACTTTCATAGTGAAAATCGTCGATTTAATCACAAAGTGTCTTATCTCAAAATTGGGCAGTTTTAAGTTACTACCGTCCGAAGATGGCATTTTGTGTATATTGCCTTGTCTCAAATCGACGTATCTCAATAAACCGTTCAAACGTTATTAACAAAAATAGATTACAAGAACATCAACAAGAATAGCGATGTATATTTATTTAAATTTCTCTCCTAAAGAGTTTGAAATTTTGAGATACGACCCTTTGTGACGAGGCCAACGATATGCAAAAATCACGTCTAAGAATTGTTGTAATGTCATTATGTTGGAGAACGTATCGGGTCAGAACTATCTAACATTGGCCCATTGGCATTATTAGGTTAGAAACACAATAGCTGGATAATTAGAAAATAGTTATTCGCTTGGTATAGTGGATAAAAGATAAAGATAAAATGAATTTTATGTGTGGTAACAGCACTATGGCTTACGCGCTTCCCGTGTTGAAAGAACAGTAAATCAAAGATAATACAAAGAAACTTAAACTAGTAATACAGTGATTATGTACGCAGTAACTGTTTCATAAGAAAAGATTCAATAATATCTGAATTATTGAACAAATTTATTGAACATATTTATTGAAATTATTTAACACATTTAACAAACATTATTTATGATATAATAATAAAACCTAGGATTCAAAGGAAAATTGGCATCAAAAACATATCAATTAGGTAAATGATATCGTATAATTGAACTGGACATTTTGAAAAACGAAATGGTTAATCGGAGTTTAATATGTTACTTAGTACAACATCTTTTTTGTTTCAATGTGTAAATAATAAACACACACCTTATCGAATTCAGTTCAATGAGTATCTATAATATCTTACGAGTTTCTTACATCGAATTCTTTATTCTGAGAAATGTTATTGTATTATCCTTAAATACTAATAAACCTCATGCAAACTTGAAACCTTTACGTCCTCGATGGAGATTATCAATCCTAACCTAATCTGTCGTAGATACTCATGTTATAACTTCATAACAATACTAACAAATGCTATATAGAATGCTACAAACTACGAAAACTGTATAAATACTATCAACAGTAATTCAGTGTTCACAAATAAGATAGAGTGCAGTTAATAAGTTTCTGGATATTATTACCAACTTAAGATCTATGTACACATTTCTTTCTACTTTGGAGCAAGAATGTTCAACTAACGAGTAGACGTCGCAAGGTAAATAGTTTATTTTTAAAAGTCCTGGTAAATTTAGGCACAGTGATTCGCTCAGCAGCCTACACATTGTGTAAGTTTGTCAACTTGAGATAGGAACAAAAGCACAGTTTTATTCTTGATGGAAATAAGAACTTGAAATCAGAAACTTTTACCGGTAGAGCTGAATATTAATTTCGCTGCCAGAAAAAAAAGCTTTGCGCGGCATTTATAAATATAGGTTCCTTCTATGTAGGGTACTCTATTACTACAATGAAAGATATTTCAGAGATTATCAAGTACGTTAATATAACCATTGGGGAGCAACATTTAAGGGCGACCACTTACAAAAAAAAGTCCATAATAATCACGTTTTATGTTTACGAAATTTAGTTTATAAGAATGTATACAAGGACTTATGATAATTTAAACCAATCAATTTATACATGGTTGTATGGAATAAAAGGTATAGCTTATAGAGGTCAGGAACAAGAAGAGTAAATTAACGAACATTCGTAGGTTATTTCTCACAACGAACAGCGTGGTCAGGCTCTTTGACGTGTATTAACATTTGGAGAGACGCGAGGAATTCACAATACATTAGTTTATCTACTATTTACACACATAAAAGTAAAGTTTAATGGGGCGCAAAATAGTGTGCTATCATACGGTTACTACACGTAATTAATGTGAAGAGAGTCTCAGTTTCAAATTTATGTTTTACACTTTTTAAATCGCAAATATTTAACGCAATTCACTTTAAAATATTGCTTCATTAAAAAATTAATTTTATATTTATAGCGGTGGTGAGATCAAAATGAACAAAAGTAAACAATTAACTTTCAAATGAGCGATAAATACCAATCAAACCAAAAATGGCGACAAAGACGGGGATTTTTGGTCGGCACTCCAACTAGTAGTATGGAAATAGGGGACGGTTGGCAACGACTCATAAGTGGCGTTTGGGCCAATTTCTGGCCACCGTCGGTCCCCCGATTTGCTGGTTACGGTGTAAAATCATACCCAAACCTGAACCACCGACGCGGCTCATTTTTGGGATTATTCAAAATCAGTCGTCTTCGCGCCCGTCGGCTCCATTTCCGCAGACCAAATGCCGTCGTCGGGTCGGTGTTGCCTGGATTGCTGGTCATTTATCTCAAGCAGTAGCGTTTATCAAGTCTAGGTCTATAAGTCAATCAAATCAACTTTATCCTGAACCCTCGTTTACTTGAGGTGACTTTCGTACTGATCGAGCAATTGTTCTCTAAGAACATGCCTACCATTAACGTGGACGAAACAATTTGTGGTTTTCTATCCAATGTAAAGTGCTGGTGCAATTGATGAACAGTTATCTCTTTTTGTGAGAAATGTTCTTTTTCTCAATGTGTTCCATTTAAGCCATACAAATATGGATTTAAATTTGGTGAATTCCAGATTTATAATCATTACACCTTCTAGAATCAATTACTTATGATGACAAAGAAGCTAATAACACGTAAACGAACGAAGTTTATAATTAAATTTGTATCCATGAACAGGAATTTAGTCCACAAAATAATAGCATTTC
>JAGDQP010047175.1:0-15101 GCA_022664845.1 Lepisma saccharinum
TGCAATGAGGATGTTTGTGTAAAGTGTATGTGTATGTAAGATGTTCGGAAAATTATATGTTTTGTAGATTAAATTCTTTAAGCTTGTATCTATTGGTACCTTAATTTCTAAACGATAGCTATTATGTGTATACTAGCGAAAGTAGCTTTTGCACATTCTCTTGAACGGGAAGTTCTGCTAAATTTCGCTCCCTTTAGGTAGGAAATCATAAAGAAGCGGAGCATCTTAGTGGCCTCAAGAGAAACACATAATCTTTACGGAATAAGAATGCTGAGCGAAGGCATCGCAATAGGCATGTTCGGAAGAAGCTACAAGGCATTTGCCGAAAGTAGGAACGTTGAAATAGGATAAAATCTTTGCTATAAAGTAGTAAAAAATTATACGGCTACTATACTCTTTACAGCGGGGAGCAAGCAATAATATTTTTTTTTAAGTAAACGGTAGTGACAAGTTGAGTATGATTTGATTAGAAAACTTTTTAAAGGAAACGATTAGTACAATACTTAAAAGTAACTTATCAGCCTGTATATCTCTAGAAGAAACAGCAAACTTTCATTACATCAGTTAATACAAATTATTAGAATTTTGAAGTTTCAAAGTATTTGTGTCTACTGCAAAATTAGTACAATTTATGCCACTAGTTCCGAGTGTTGATCTGATCAAACACACATAATTTGAAGGCTCAGCTTCCATACTGATTCTCTCTTCTATTTAAAATGTTAGCAATACAAGCTCTGCTTCTGCGTTTGAATGCGGGAGGGAACGCACAAATTTATTAAGCTTACCATTTTTTTAAAAGTAATTGATTTTTCAAGTCATATACAGCCGTATTCAGAAACTTTTAAAAATAACTAACGAGTGACTACGAACGTTAAAGTTGTTCATCACACATTACTACAGCGCTGGGAACTTGAAACGAACGTGTCTGAATACGGCTGATGATATTTAAGGCCAATTCAGAGACTTATTCTTGACAAGTTTCTGTAATGTACAGTGGCAAATTTTTCAATTCGACAGCTAAGAATTTAGATCAACATCACCCACTTGAGTCGCTATTGTTAAGAAATCGTACTTCTAAACGTCCGCTGGTTGTTAAAGCAACTTTTGAAAATCTAAATTTAAGACTCAAATTTGATTAAACATTGTTTCGGCGTGAAAATCTGACGAATCCCATATTTTAGGCAACTCCGAAATCCCTATTTTATTTCTAAACATAATATAATTTTCGAACAATATCACAAGATAAGACACATCCCACGATCTTGCAACACTGACTTAAACACGCGCAAGCAAAGGCCAACCAATAAGAAGCAAGTTCATCCCAATCACCCAGGCAAGATTACTCGAAAATTGGCACCAAGTTTTCCCAGGTTAATAATTGTATTGGTTCAGTCAATCCATTCCCTATTTACATCCATAACTTCTACAAGATACAAGGTAAGATAAACGTCTCTGATACAATAGAAATTTAAAGCTTTCATAGACTGCCTCCTATCATTAAGACACATTCCTCTTCCATTGGAATGACATAAAGTATAAAATTATCCTTAAATAATTTCTAAGACAGATGAGATAAGGCATTGTGTACTTTGATTATTAATTACCAGGGTTTACATATGCTGGAAGGTCATTTAAGAATTCAGATTTTGTAGTCCAACTTAAAATTACCCTTTGTAATTTATGATTATAACATTTGATAATATTTTCCTTTAACTGAATTTTAAATATTAAATATTTAATGATTTGGCTTTTAGTTAGCCGTGCCTCTACAGGAATTGTATTTGCCACAAACGTGTTACCTTTTGATGTATAGGGTAAATCAGGGTGACGTTGCGAACATTTTTAAATTATTATTCTAAGTCTCATGATATACTTAAAATAAAAACACCTAATTAATATGGTGATCATTCATGTTCCTGACAAGAACACCAAAACATATAGTCTAATCGCCCATAACGTAGATGTTAGATTTTTTTTGTAAAATATTACACCGTGGCGTCTATGCTATGGGTGGCCTGCCGCACCTATAAGGGTGATACTCCGTATATCACAAAACCAGACTATAAGTGATTTCTCTACCCAGACTGATGTTCCTATTGCCTTCTGTAAACAAGCTGTCGCAATATGAAATTTGGGAGAAAATTAAGCTATGCAGGCGTACTTTATATTTTAGTATTTCTTATTTCTTTGTCTACTGTAGAGTACCTACATTTTTACAATGTAAGGGAGAACTAAACGTAAAAAAAACATGGACTATGGTCAGCACCCATTTTAACTAAAAATACAAGTTGAAACATAAGACAGTAGCTATAGGCTAAGTTTAGACTAGTATCAGTAGAATTCAGAAATAGGCCAACAAAACGAAAAGCAAAAAGAAGTCAATGAACTTAGGTCACGAAATATCTTCGCAATTGCCTTTTTTAACCTCTCTGGGTCCTTGGGTCTCACAGTACCTTGCCATCCTTTTGTAACGTATCGGCACTTTCAATTAGGCCTAACATAAAAATAAAGAAGAAAATGTATTTTTACTATTTTCATAGTTATTGTTTAAAGTAACCACAACTAATTAAATAGGGACAAAATAACAAACACATAAACAAGTGTATTTAGTTTTCAGACACCATAACGTATTTATAACTTTACTAACAATGTTTCATAATTCATCTCAAATCATCAGCATAAATTAACTCCGTGCGGCATGTGTTCCTTATAAAAAGAGTGCGGCATGTGTACCGGATTTCATGGCGGTATGTATCCCATATGCTTAGGGTGAGGCGCCGCACCTCGTAAGTCAGTGACCTTGAGAACCATGATGACTAAACTAGACTGACAACATTTTGAAAAGACTGTTGCTACAAACCACAAAATCTCATAATAATATAGTACTTTACGGTCAAATACGAATTTACGGTAAAGTGAAAAAAATATAATATTTATCAGATAATGCGTCGTACAATGTGTAAAAAGAAACACACACAAACACGACCACGACCACTTCACTTTCCCTCTCACATCTATTGCTCTCAAGAGTTTCGCATTTGGCTGCACCCTGTTGACAATTCCCAAAACTAGGGCGGTGTTCAGTCTATCCCGTATACGGCGACATTCCCTGAATTACCCTACAACTATATGTAAATCCTAAAATATTACTGAGAAATTGTCCGTATATGACACTGTAGAAAACGTGCTAAAAGTTTTAATATTATGCTCCCAAATAGCAATACTGAATGTTCCAAAAGGTCTACACACAATATGTGCACATGAGATAATTAAGAGCAAAAGAGAACAATTCTGAAATAGTTTTTATTAATGTGGATTGTAAAGAAATCGTTCATTCTAGAGAATTTGTTTTTCAATACTTCAAAATATAATATTTCGTAAATCTTTCATACACCTTTTGTCAACAAATTCCATCCAGTCATAAATGTTAGTAAATAGTAAGTTTGACTGGTTTTCTAAAATAAGCAAGTGTTGATTTCAAAGGGAAAGTATTTCAAAAATAGTCTATAAAAATATTATTAAATTTCTGAATAGTTTGAGGGAATCACTCTAAACAAAGCACCAAGCCCTCGTGGTCCAGACGGTAATGACGCTGAATTCAGAGTGACACTAGGTAGCGACGTGGGTTCGAACTCCAGGGCCGACTATCTTAACTGAGGTTTCCCAGGGTTTCACTCAGTTTCACAAAGCAAATTCAGGCATAATACTTTTAGAAGTGCCCAGTCTGATAGCTTACTCCTGCTCTATATATACCCCATCCCGACCTGAGCCAAAATATACCAAAATGTCTAAAATAAAGTTGAAATTACAAAAAGAAGCTTTGTAGTTGTACACTGTCCTAAATGCAAATACAGATTCTTCCAAACAAATAACTAACAAATACTATTCGCTTCGTTCCCGGCTTATGCCATGTGGGATTTGTAGTGGACAAAGACCTTATGGGTGGATTTTCTTGCATTTGTTCCTTTTTCTTCCACTTTTTTCATTCCACAAATTATCCCATCATCATCCATCGGACCTGAGCCAAAGACACCTAAAGCTCTTAAAATTAAATTAAAATGTTATCCAATAATATAAATCATTAACTTAAAATAATCATGGTCATTTTCTCACTTTTTCCTGATATCTCGGATTAGTCATCACATCAAAATTAATTTTCTTAAACTAGCCCTATAATAACATATTGTTAAATTACCACCAGGATAATGAGTAAGCTCAGAAAAATATAAAAATATATTTTCTTAAACTTTCAAATAACTTCATATATGATATATAAATTAAATATTCTCGCTTTGTAGTTACCTTTGTGGCCAGTTGTCATAAATTATTTATCGTTGCTTTCGTAATTCTTCCTGGCTTTAACTCTCGTGTTATATCGATTATTATTAATACCAGAACAATATTATCAAAATGTATTGCAGTAATGATAAACACCTAAAAAGAAACTTATGGATAACTAATAGTTTTAATGTGGCAAATAATAATATTGGAAGAAGTGGAAATACAGCTTATATTTAGATAATTACGCAGACATATCAATTTTGTTAAGGACAAGAATCGCTCAAAATTATCAAAAATAGAGAAAGTTGTAAACAAATGCTGTATAATTTAAAAAAAGTATTAATGTACCTTAATGTTATAAAATCAATGTTTGTGTTAGAGATTTAGATTGTGAAGAAGTCATCCGTATTTCATGGAGATGTTTCGAGTTTATAGGTAGGGCTATCTTTAAACGTGTCGATCCTGGATTTCTGATTATTAATATTTTTTGGCAAAATTAACGCGAATCAATTGTTCATTCTCTCTGACTCCATACTTAAAAGGGGTATGTTGATGCTGAAATTCAAATCAAACTTATTGTATCTGATATAGCATATTGAGATATGTAGAGCACCAGCATTTTAGGTGCGATGGATAAGAGGGAGCGGGGCTGGAGGGGCGAAACTTCGAAACTTACAGAAGTTAAATAAAGGGGATATTAGTGATTTAGAACAAAATGCGTTACTTTCGGTAAACAACATACGCAAAGCACACACCACAGTGTTGCAAATTATGGATAAGACAGAAAGCTTTTCCCGACCTTATAAAAAATACATATTTACCTTTGTATTTGATCTCATGTCTTATAAACATTTAGCAACACTGGAGTGTATGCTTTGCGTATGCTATTATCACTAGAAGATGCCAAATACCTAATAGCATGACGTAGTGCCGTGAGACCTGAAATTTAAACGTAATGCGTGGTTGGAAACACTGACACTGCGGAGACTTCGTATTTGTATTCCTCATATCCACCATGTTGTTAAAAACGACCTTACGCAGACGAAATTCTCATCTAAGACATCGTTTTGGGTTTTTCGGGAATTATTCATTTCCTTCCCATTGTTAGGAGTCAATTTGGGACTCCAAGCTGCAAATGTTGCACTTACAAAAGTAAGTTGATTTTCAGCCACGTTAATAGCAACCTTTTTACTTGTCTCGATGTCTGGAATAATCTCCCGAAACTAACGCACTTGGTTCTGAATCACCAAAACTGCCTTTATTTAACTGTAAATTAAATTTCAAGGTTTCACCCACCCACCCCATTGTCTATCGCACTTTGGTATTCTCCATATTTCACCATGCTCTATCAGATGCAATATGTTTGATCTGTATTTTATCGACAACATATCGTGATGATGCCTTGTTAGAAATTTGACGTGAATTAAACCGTATTTATGACATTTAGGTATGTTTGATTCAGTACGTAGTCAAACAGAGAGAGGAGTTTCATTATACACATGCAATAACCAGCTTATGAGAAAGATCAACATACTGATGTCCAGAGCAATTGTGAGGCAAATACCTCAAAATTGACAATAGGCACATGTCACAAACTAATGCAAATTTTCAGTAGAAAGCATATTAGAGTTGCTGTTGATAAAGCGTTGTTGCATCCTAATTGCACGAGGCATGAGTGTATGCAGATTATCTACTAAACGTATTGATTTTGTGCAAGTATATTCCGGTGATTTGGAAAATTATCCGTTAGAAATTATTATTTTCATTTCTCCATAAAAAGCAAAATGAGAAGATATATGGAACCACATTGAATATTGATTAAATAGTAAGATCAATGTATGCTCGTCACGTGATCATATCTGATGAGGGTCTGTTAATCTGAGCGGATCAGTGCCTTCTTCAACAGAAACGGTAGTTCGCATATTTTCAACCTTAGAACCTTGTTGATGACATTACTCAAAATTCAAACTAGAAAATTTTACTCATTAAATATTTTTTGTTAGAATCTAGTTTAGGAAGTTACATACATTCTAAACAATAACATATTTGTATTCAATTCTGTACATTTGTTAATATGGTTCTGATTGAAACATTCCAACACTTCTAATGTAAATCGGTCTACTCAACTGCCATTCCAAACCAATAGAGTAGCATAACCTTTGAGGAACCTTTGCTAGACATCAACTAGGTTGCAATTACAGTAATTTCAAATCAATTTTTATAGGTGTACAGTAAATACGCAGAAATATGCTTACAATTTATTGGACTATCTAAATGGACTCACAGTTTATTCATGAGCAGACCAAATTTCGTATTGAGTCTGTTTTTTTAAATGTCACCAGCTGAAACCTTTTATTTTCAAAAACAAACACAGATTGTCATAAAGTGAGTACCTGTGATACCAGGAAACACACACTGATTATATGAGCTTGTCTGTAATGCGTTGTTGTTCTTATTATGGCGTCCATGTCCATGTAGTGAGCAGATTAACCAGTTTAATTTAAGCTCGTTATCTGCTGGTAATATTATATAGATTGTTTGTCATCCAGCTCATGGATTATCAAATTATATTTGGTACAAGATTTTGTAAACTTTATTGTATTAATGTAGTCGGAATATCATAAATATTACAATCAAAATCAATATATCATATAAGCACAGCAAATATACAACGTAAGATACTAATTAACATGAAATGTACTCGTTTTAGCTATATTCTAGTAACACTAAAGAAAATTATAACCAACGTTACCACATACGAGCAACTCACATTTGTAGGGATGAAAAACTAATATAGCTAAACGATTTTAAAAAGTAGTCGATTGAACTGCATTTTAATACTGTAAACAATATCTTTATAGAACATCAAATAACTATATCTCAAATCTGACGCATCAATTCTGAAATATTAATTAACTTTCTATAAAGTATGTTCTTATAATACTAGACGATAATACTTATAAGCCTAGTAATTTTCATGGGGCTAGTTTCCATATGAGTTTATATGAATTTTGCTATTAAGTTTCAAGGACAACACTTATCATTTTTCTGTTACTATTTTACATCGATAAAGTTTACTAGTGCTCTCTGTAAGAGGGGCACATGCATGGTATTTAAGGTTAGTAACTTTTAACATTTATTTTGATTTGAATATCAAAATGTAATAAAAATTGGTAGTAAAGGTAGATTTAATATGATAAAAAAAGTCTTATTTTATTCAACGTGAATGAATAAAAATTCAAGTTGCAAATATTTGCAACATCAATTTTCCGCAAGTTAAAACTTCGGACAAGTGCCCTTCTTGCACCCAACGTTTTAATTAAGATATAAATTATTAGCCAAAATTACATTACCTTCAAATGAAGATATTCTAAAAAGATGTTATGGAACAATCTCAACTTGCATCTAATATTTGACAGCAGATAAAATTAGTAACTAAAATATACTAAGTTACTTATGCTTTCCTAATTTATTATGGAGGACGAAAATGTTCATCTTGCTGCCACATAGGGATCCACATTAACGTCTGATTTAGAGAAGATAGAAACCTGGTCTATAATTTCCGGAGATAAAAAAATATCTCAGTGTTTTATGTATTTGTTTATGTCCACAGTTGCTTTAGAACCAGTTTCTAACAAATATATATATATGAGTTTATATTATATACACCAATCTAGGAAAGCACTTTTATGTTGTCAATGACTATAGAACGAAAAACGGAAGTAATGAAAATAATCCAGATCTGTTGTTTCTCCCCTAACATAAAAAGGATGATTAGTAGAGTGACATCGAGTGATTTTAACTGCATGTTTTGTTAAAACGAACTTAGGTACACACTACAACACTTAAAACATACACGTAGTAAAATAAGTCATGTTTCTACTCCGGTTATTCTCGTCTAAATTTATACTATTTAGATTTTGCTGCATGCAACTATTGCTTTCGATTCCACCCAAGGTCGATATCTTCCATGACGTCATCTGAAAATTTGGTTTTACAATCAATTTAATCTTGACTGAAGTAATGTCAAGCCTTTTGATTTCTTCAGTCCAAAAGATTTTCATGATCGAAAATTTATTTCAATTACAGAATTGCTCAATGAAGTCGACAGCTTAAATTTATCAATTTAAGGAGATTTCATACTTCATGAGATGTTTAGTAGAAACAAATAACGATCCTTTCTCTATCTGCTAACTTTTCAACTTGGTGGGTTTGGAAATCATATACTTTAATGTCATATATATATATATTATAATGTTTGTTCCCATCCATGGATATGCTAAAATAAACTGTTGCTGAAACAAGAATGCTAAAACTTATAACAGTTTTAAAACTATCAGCACGTAAAAGCTAAATCGTGAAAAATCAATGTCGTTTCATTTTTCGAAATATTCCACATTTTTGTCGTAGGCATCGTCGACGTCATTCCTTATTGCTGATAGTTTAGATGGGTTCATCCTCTTCAAATTTGTTCAACTTGAAATCAACGGAAATGAACAGATAGTCTTGTACGTAGACTGGTTACAAAGATTTTATTGTATCTTTCAAGTCTATGGATGACGTAAATCTCCCTCGTATCTTTAAGGTCAATGTGAGAAGGCGATATAAATTCCTTAGAGTGTAAACATTGCAGTGAGAAAGTAATAACTCATAGATACCATCATCTCGCTCTTCAAAGAATGACAAAACAAGTTGATTTGTATCTTCATGTCCTTGTATTAGAAAATACGAGACCAGAAACTCTCAGCGGCGAAGAATTCAGTCGACTACAGGGAACAATAATAGCTAGCGATGAGAATATACCATATTCTCTTCTCTAAAAAATAAAAATGGCTTTCAATTACTGTAACTTATAATAAAATTGTTACAGTATTAGATATTAGAAATAAACTCAATCGCATACGTGTTACTTCCTGAGCCAGGTTCACTCACCATGCATGTAGCATTCTCCATTTAAAACTGAAAAGAGATCTCAGTAAATAATTGGTGTGGTTCTTCTCAAAAATGAATATGCATTATACAAAGCAGGAAACCTGGCCGTGATATAGATCATTGGCACATATCACTGCCAGATTTCCTGTCTTCTACCACGCACGTGTCATATTCTTCCAATTACGTTCTGATATCAAGCAGTTACCAGCATCCAGAAACCATATGCGTATACAGAAATTTAGTTAAAGAAGCAGTATTATAAATTTAGACATATCTTTTTACAACTGGTGCTAAGCCAATTGATATAAGGAATGGATGATCAAGAAGTTTTCTTGATCAGCAATATTTTTGTGATATCATCAAATTATAATATAGTAACACAATTATCGACGTAGCGTTTCTGTACGAGCTTTACAATTGCAAATATTTGCACATTATCTATGAAAAATAATAGCTACTTAGTTATATTATACATCATACCAAAAACTCGAGTAAAACATTTCACAATTATTGTTTAAGCTATCAATACATTTTTTACTAATGTACACAAAATAGATTTGAATCTGAATAAATGTCTTGTCATTTGCTCGTATTAAACTCTGTGAAAATGCTACACTGATACTTTAAAATTTGTTCATATCTAGGTAAATAAGGATCAAAGAGTAACTGAATATAACATGTTTGAAAAAGTAAAGCAGAAATATGGAAAGTCGCAGAAAGGAAGTTAATTAGATAATCCAGAGCAGAAAGGAGATATTCTGGAATGATTCTTATTACTGTAAAAATGTTAAACAAAACATTTTTAGATGATGTAGGCAAATGTCTTATATAATAGTTTCGAATGCATTCCATCTATTTACAAGCAAATAGAGTAGTGAGTTTCTGAAAATTTTAAAACAATTATAGATGTTTTGACAGGAATAGTGTAGGAGATTGTAGTTCGCACGGCAACAAAATTTCTAGTACCAACAGCAGTGCAGTTAACTTGCTGATAGTAGAGCAGTTGTTATTGAAAACTTTGTTTCCGCGTCTATCTACAAACTATCTTTGCCATAACATACTTTTAAACTGTTTTCACATAAATAGTTTACGAGCTGCTGGTGCACGCGGTAACAGACCTTATCAAATAACAAAAGCCCTACTATCAACAAATTAATTGTACTGCTGTTGCTGCTGGTTTCGTTGTCGCTCGCACTAGCGGCTAGTAAACTATCTCTGTGAAAACAAAGTTTTAGTTTAAAGACAACTATGATAAAAAGTTAATATAAACATTTTTGAATTGGTATTTGTTTTAAAATATCACTGCAAACACATGTCTCACATATTCCAAAGATACCTTAAATCTTTAGAATTATATACCTTTTAAAATGCACTGAGTTTTCTTATAAAGAGATACGTAAAAAGTAGCAGTTTTTTATGTTTTAAAAATATTTTATAATTGCACGAAATGTTTTCCATGTATTTTAAACGACCGTCATTTCACAATTTCATATATGAAACTTTAACAATATCAAAATAAAATTACCTTGATGACAATATCTGAGTTCTGCTCAGAAGTCGGTGGAAATATCTCAGTAAGTATTTCCTTACAGTTTTTATTAAGTTACAGAGATTATAATTTATAGTAATTATTAAATGGAATTTAAGGCAACGATAAGAAGAAACTAATATATATATAATTTTAAGACAATATAATATCTTAAATATGTTCTGATGCTGTGGTCCCATAGACCCCTATCGGCGAAGACAGGAACAAAATTTATCATATTTTTGGAAATAAAACAAAAGGGAAAAATAAATGATAAAAAATCTGCTTCGCTCGAGTACAATTATATATATTTTAAAAAGAACACCAAAAGGGTTTATGTTGAAACCTATTGATAATTTTGTTGAGAGAGGTAAAATGTTGTGTACAAAAACTCATTTACTCTTTTTAACTGTAAGGTCTTGAAATCAAGGTTGTAATATTACGTCCGAGGTGTACAAATCATGCATGTTTGTATCGTTCAATTTATACAGTTTCAAAATAGGGCTGTGGTGTGAGAAAATACACAACAACTAGCCATTGGTTTGTTCCGAGAACGTTAAAGAAAGGTCTTGGTGATACCTTCAATGATTGGTACCATTGCTGCATACATTGGGAAGATAGTTTTGCTAAGCACCAGAAAGCGTAAAGCGGGTCTTACATAAATCAGCCGAAATTATCAAATTTTTAATCTAACAGACTGGATTAAATCTTTTCGAACAGCTTTGCAAAGATATCGACAGTAAATATAACCAACATTTGCTAAACAGTGAAGTTTGTTAGGTACCATGGGACAATTTTTTCTCGTCTTGAGAATTTGAGGTACAAAATAAACCCTTTCCATATAGAGAGGCGAGCTGAAATTGTGTCACCACAGCATATTCATTCTGGGCTATGAGCCATTCCTAAACCTTACAAATTATTTTGGTTCCACTGACGGAAATTTATTTCAAATTCCTTATGGCACGACATTTAAAAGATTTGATGTTTTGTTTCCGTGAATATTTTCCTAATCTTGACGCAAGTAAAAACAGGATTAGGTTTCCATTTTCAATTTACATGTATGATTTACAATTTAGAGAGACTCATACCAGCAGAGGAAGACAAACTAAGAAATATATGCGGATGGTGCACTGAAATTAGAGTTTAAAGGACAGTCATTTTAAATTATTTAGGCTCATTTACAAGAATAATATCCAGAACTATCCAAGAGGCATATGAAGATATTGATGATATTCGGGGCGACATATTTGTGCCAGAAATCATTATCTGCTGTAGTGTATCTTGAAAATATAGAGATCGTTTCAAAAATGTATAGGCAGAACAGAATACAAGTTTCAGATATCAATTGCGATATAACAAGGCTTGTAGATTGCAATTAAGTACAAGCTTTTAGGTTAATTATGCTTCCTTTTCCCATCCAAATTCCGGAGGAAAAGACGAATCTTGGATCAAAATATATTCATGCTAATTTCTAACTTTTATTTTCATGTAACGTATTGCATAATTGTCATATTGATTAGTTAATATCATTTTAATTCATGTTTTTCTTCCAAGAATTATAAACGATAAATCTAAATTTGAATAAAAATAATATAATAAAAATTATTATAATATTCATGAAAACCTTTAAACAAATGGTTGCTTTCTAGGGTGTAATATCATGAATTAAGTCTTAAGTGTGTGCGGATACAAAAATATTTAATGGGGTTGATAAAGTAAATGTAAGGAACTATTGGTCTAATGTACTATATCCAATTAAACATTTCGTAAATTACTGCTTACAGTTTAGGATACTTTCCAAATACACAAATAATACATAATCTACTTTAGAGCGATATTAACGTTCCAGTGTTCAAAACTCTTAAGATTTTTTCAGGTTTATATTATCAGATGATATCACCCTTCGTTAAGTTGGTATGTATATATTTTACAAGAAAGGTATATCTTTGAGAAATTCCACCTAATGAAATAACTGTTTACTAGTTGAGAAAAACATAAGAAAAGATAATGCAAAATATATATGACATTGTTTTAATAAAAGTATTACCAAATTGAATTAAATTAAATCGTTCTTATGACACAGGTTTCTTTCACCCACAGTTTTCTTTCAAATTGCAGCAAAGAGTTCATCTTTTCGACCATCAACTACGTTAAGTGGGGGCTCTGGGCCCTGCTGTCTAGAGTGACAACATAGCCTCTTAACAAGTCTAAAGTAAAATATCACGTTGACACTCTAAATTCTTGGTTTTGGTCATTAACCTAAGTAAATCGATCGAGAGTAACCTAAAGTTACTCACTAGTATTAGCTACATCATGATTTTATAATCATCTAAATTTAATACGCTATTTTTTACGAATAAGTAATTACTTTATATACTTGCATATTATGAGGACAATGTTTGCCAAATTATACAGTTACGTTACTGTTGGTAGTTAATACGTAAGCACATAAGAGTGATAAAATAGATAATTTCATATAGATAAATATTGAAATCATATAAGATAAACTACTTTCTATCATCTCTTCACTTCTTTTAGTTGCAGAAGTTCTGTAGAAGTTGCATTGAAAACTGTTTCATCTGCAATAATGAGCTTCAGGAAATATTTATTATTTTTTTTCTTCATGCCTTGGTGATGTTACTGTCCTTACGGTTCCCAAGTGACCGAGTAATTTTTAAATGTTGTAAACGAGGTATTCCAAAAATACCTAGAGAACGTTCGAAGAGGCATGAAAATATTTACTATTATACGTTCGAAACTAATAAAGGATGTAAATTTTCGTTCTCCTTAGTTTCTCAATATTTTTCTCTACACCCGTTGGCATAGACTTTTGGTTGTTAAATTTACCAAAAGAAAAGATCTTTTAAAAGTTGATTTCCAGGCCTTTGAAAACTGTGTTAATTTGTTTTAGAATATTATGTAGCAAGCAAGCTACATTAAAATCACCAATCCTAATAGTAAATCCATGTTTAGAATTAGGAGACTAGTCATATCTGGATTTTCTTCTGCTATTCTATTCTTCTTATACTTGCATTTCCCCCACCCTGTATCTACGTGATAAGCAGATATTTCGTAAATTTAATCAATAAGATCTTTTAAAATAGTCTGCTTTTATAATGAATTTGATGTATGTATTTAACATGAGTAAGTATGAAAAACTATAACTGACTAAACATCCAAAACTTTTTGTACACTGAGTTTTGTGAAAACATCCTCTCAATTTATCAATGGAACACAGCAGTATTAATACCAGTCAACCTATACTGGAGAGAAAATACTTTCCGAAAAATCTGCAATTGATGTACAAACCAAGCCTTCAAGTGTAGTCACAAATGTCTGCATAATTTTATCATACATGGGAACAAGCACGCAAACAAGCCCCGTTTTAAAGAAATGCCGAATGAACTCTGTGTAAGCTGATGGCAAAGGGAAACTTAGTCGCTATTTTAATTAATGGTACGTGCTTACACATGGAATTTGTTTAAATAATAGTAGAGAAATAAATGCATTTACAAATTAAAGACAACTAATTTTCGTTTAATATTTAATCAATTATCTTTTCACGTAACTACTCATACATATCACGAAGCTTCCAATTTAGGACCCCACAGTCAAGGGTCCTGTATCCAAAGAATGAAAGATACCTTCATGGATAAAAAGGTTTCCAGAAAACAGACATTTTATCATCAATAACGGTAGTTCTTTGAGTGACGCTCACAAAGGAGTCTCTTAGCGCCAGTCACACATATACAGCTAATATAGGATCTAGCGAACTATAAGCCCGATTTTTATGCTTGAACGTGAATTGGAAAGCCCTTTGACATACTAAGACACAGATAAAATATGGTCGGTAGGACACCTTAGGGCGGTCTGAAAAAATAAACATTTCACATTTCTGATGAAAGCACTGACCCCAGAGCCATATAGGAGGCCAAGACTGGACCAATCGGTTCGAAGTTTAAGAACGGTTCACCTATGTCAGGCTGAGCCACTACAACTAAAAAAAATACCTCTTATTCGAACATGAAACCGTGTGATTATCATTTAGTTTAAATAATAATAATTAACACAGCTTGGTTTAAAAGTTGAACCATAAATCTTAAGGATGTTGTAGTGGTAAAAGTATTGTACTACAGAAAATTAAGTTGGATGCTATAAGCTAATACCGGATTTATTCTACCCAAACCAACTGTACTGTTGTACAACTAAAGCTAATTAGCAGTTTAATTTTATTTTTAATTTCATGTTTTGACTTTTTTCACATTTTGGATTTGAGCATTACGTAAAATAAATGGTGTTCAGGTCCTTTTTAATTTCTGGGCTCAAACCAAGTTATAGGAAGAATATATTAGGGAAAAAA
>JAGDQP010047176.1:0-15101 GCA_022664845.1 Lepisma saccharinum
TACCTGTTTTACCATTTTATATGTATACAGTGTGACTCACGAAATCCGTAACAGGGTCTTAACTCCGCTCCTAGTGCACAGAAATCTTTGAAAAAAAAAAATGTTAATACCAAAGTGCATGTACCGAATCATGTGGTAATTCTTCTGAAATCAGAGGCGTCTCGGGAATACCTCTACGTGGAAGGGGGGGGGGAACTTCAAAATTTTAAATAGCAACAGGGGTTGATTTTGCCCCCATTGAAACAATTGCTAAATTTTGAACAACTTTTAGAGGAAACATAGTTCGATAGCTCATACCCTTTGGCAGCTAGAAGAACTAATTGGTAGTCGAAATTAACGTGGTGTAAAGGGTTTTCGGGACATTTGGATGTTGTAACTCAAAAAGAAAAGTATATAAAGGTTCCAAATTAAAGTCAAATTCTAAATGGGATATGCGAAATAAAAGGGTGAAAATGTCAAAAACAGGGGCGTCCCGGGAATACTGTTACGGGGTTTGAACAACTTTCAAACATTTTTATTTTTAATCTTCAGTTATAAGAGCTACTTGGTAAGTTAACTGTTGACCTACGAATTAATTCTTGTAATTGCCAAACGTTGAGAGATATTAAACAATGTTTCATCTGAAAGTTGTTTCAAAAAAAAAAAAAAAAATCAAAATCAATCATTGTTTCTATTTAAAATTTTAAATGTAAATAATAACAGACCCTGTAACAGCACTCTCGGGTCGTCCCGGTTTTTTTTAAATTTTTATCCTTTTATCTCGCATATCCCATTCAGTTTTCACTTTAGTTTGGAACCTTTATTGAGTTACAGCATCCAAAAGTCCCGAAAACCATTTACACCATGTTACGACTTAAATGAAACAGTGAGTGTGTCAGGAGAGAGTTGTGCTTTTTCTGTTCAAGGCTAATGTATTGCATCTTATGTTTGCTATTTTTAATTCGTATTGAAATGAATAATAATACACCAATAATCGATATTAAGAGAAATAAAATCCTACATTTGTACCTTTTGAAATCTGTAGTTCGAGACTATATGAGGCAATATTGCCAACTGATCATTCGGTACTCCGCCAGCTATTAAAAATACTGGATCGTTTGACGAAATTAAAATAATACCAATTATGGTTCCGAATCAAGTCATTATCTACAATTTTGTTAATTTCGTAATTTACTTTCTTGCTTAGCACAGACGAAATTATATTAAGTATTTATTTACAATGGTCAAAACAATTAGGGGAACATGACAAACAGAGAAAAGGAGTGGATGAGTCCTGCAGGTTGAAACTAGTCGCTCTTCCGCAACAGACGCAGCTAGATACGACAGACCCACGCAGGTAAACGGGTCAAATAGTCCCAGAGGTTGTTGACAGACGATAGGTAAGGGCAGGAAATTACAAATGGATATGTACACAATAGCAACTTATCGCTAGTAAAGTGTATGTTCTCCGTGAACTGCTATCACCGCTGCACACGTGTTGGACATGAATCTGATGAGGTTGTCGATCCGAATTTCGGGTATCCTGGCCCACTTGTTCAAGAGGGCAATTTTGAATTGTTGATGAGTTTGACGCGCCTGCGTAGCTGCAGTGCCTCTCCGCATAGCATCCGAGACGTGTTCTTTAGAATTGAGGTCTGGCGAGCACGTGAACCACACCATACCTGCTTCCTGAAGAATGGGATCCACCGGCTGAGCTCGGTGAGGACGGGCATTATCATTCATTAAAATGAGAGGACCAATTGCTGCTGCCATAGGGACACCATAAGGCCTGAGGATCTCATCTGTATACCGCACTGCCGTCAGACAACCATGCCGAATGATCTGTACGTCGCTCATTGGCAATGGAGGCGCACACCATACATGCACCGCCATAATATTGGAACTTTTCACGCACAAGAAGAGGTTAGTTACTGATTTCACGTCCCCGCCAGATCAATGCCCGTCCATTTTCTGCCTCCAGACTACAGCGCGACTCATCGGAGAACCCCGCAGAATTCCACTCGGCTGGCCCTCACCCCAGTTTCTACGGACCCCAAGATGATGTGTCCTCAACTGGACACCCACTAACGGTCTCCGTGCATAAAGACCGCCTTCATATAGACGATTGTAGATCGTCTGGTTCGACACCCTGCCTCCTGTTGCTGTGAGCAGTGTACATTGGAATTCTGTTACCGTTTGGCCACATTCCGACGTGCCGCTAGCACTACATACCGGTCACCCCGTACCGTCGTGGCTCGTGTCCTGGCCATCACAGAACATGGTCAGTTTGTTGAAACAGTCTCCTCAAGCTAAAAATGGCTTTAGGTAACATTCCAGCCTGCCAATAGTTCAGGTAAATCTTGCTGTTATGGGATTATTCCTATTCAACACTTCCCTACACTGGCTATTGCGGGTACACTACTGGGCTTCTAATTCGACGCTGTGGTTTTGCACCTTTTCAAGGTTTGTGCGCGTGCTCCCTTACGTCGTCCCTGGCTGTAATGTACCCATGATACAGCATGGATCTACTGTGTCTGTACCGGGAGAGCTACTACTTCCCCCCCCCCCTTTTTTTCAGTTTCTGCCTTGTTCCCCTAATTTTTTTGACTAGTATACACAAAAACGTATTTTAGAAAAGTTGTAAAGAAAAATGTAGTAAGTAATTGAGAATATTAAACCCAGAAATCCATTTTCTTAACGCAGTTCCAAATCCTCTAAAATACAATTAAAGTGAAATAACAGTATTATTCAAAACTACTAAGGCATCCCCCACAATATACTTTTTTAATAACTTTTTTTAAGGTAACAATACAGCAGCCCCATTAAAATTAAAAACAAGTTTTATTTACTTCGTTCAATGAAAAGAAGAGTGTGGCAACAAGTTCCTTTTCTCGTCACCAGAAAGGAGTGTGTTAGAAAACAGCACAGTCACCTGCCGTTATTATTTTTTTTTTTTTAAAGCCTCTTAACAGTTTACAAATAAACCGATGAATGTATTGTCTTTTATTATAAATGTAACACGTTTCTCAAGTTTGGAGAAGTAGTGGTGGTAAGAGTGCGGTAGCACCATCACCACTATAATCATAATTATAGAAATCATGCGGGTAGATGCCTGCTCCTATATTCTGAATTCACAAAAACTTGTTTTAAGCTGTCATGGAAATACATTTTGGCACACATTTCTCTTGCTTCATAGAATCTTAACAGAATTTTGTTTTTCGATTTATTTCATTCGTAACGTAATAAATCTAGTCGTATATATTCGAATAAATAAAATTATCCACGGCTAAGAGAAGATTCGAACTGAGAACCCTTCTTTGGTCTTCCACAACTTAACCATTACGCTACTGGAGACGTTACAATATAGCACTTGGACCAGCATCATTAGGCCAACGCTGAATGATCCGTCTTCAGTTCAAAAGTTAAAATTTTGCAGGATTTAATAGTTTGTCACATGATTATTTTACGCATGCACTGTGTCTGTTGGAATGAATTTACTTAAAGGCCTTTAGGCAACTATGGCTCAGGCCGTATGGATGATGATGATGGGATGAATTGGTGGAATGAAGAAAGTGGGAGCACCCCGAGAAAACCCACGCACACGGTGTTTGTCCTCCACAAAGCCCACATGGCATGAACAGGGATCGAACCGACGACCCCTAGCACCAGATGTGAGCGCTCTACCAACTGAGCCACCGTGGACCCTGCACTGTGTCTGTAATTTCTACATGAATGCAAAACCTTTTCCTACGTTGCAAACTCCGACTTTTGAACTTTTTTCTGCTTTTCCTGTCTAGTTTTCGTTATTAATATTTTTTTATCAAGATTTTAAGATTTTTTCGTTTCTACAGTCTTCATATCTAGATCTATCAAACGATATTTGTATTCAAAGATAAAAAAAAGGTAAAACTACCCAAATGAAGACATGCGAACTAGTTTAACACAAGTATACCACTTTAATAAGAGCAACAACAATGGGCAGTGTCATCCCAAAAGCACGTGCTACGTTGCCAAATCCCCAAGATTACAGTTTAATCATTCGCATCCATATTCAATCCACTACTGGATGAGGCCTTTCCCGGAGGAAGGAGTTGGTCTACTGCTCCCACGCTGACCAGACGGGTTGGGAGAGGAGAGTCGAAGCTCTCAACTGTGATTGCCACTGTTTTTTATTCACAGCAGCTCCCCAATAGCATCACGATGCTGAGTGGGCACCGTTCCAGACCCTCTTTGGAAAAGATCCCTTAGCAGAGGCGGATCAGCAGTCAGCAACGGTAACCATTAGACCAGCGGAGCGGTCATGTATATTTAAATCAAACGGTTAAGCACATACATAACTATCAACCACTTTCTTTTAGTATATCTACGGTTCATATTAAGAATTATACAAAATATAGTATTTGCTTACAATTATTTATTACATACTCATGATATGTATGTAACACATACCAATAATCCACATGCAGTGAAGATGTCACTGACAGTTTTTATTTAATATACATTTTCTCCTGCACAGAAAAAAAAAAAAACTCGCACACATGCTTTAAAAAGAGAAGCTCTGCTTCCACACATCATGGATCAGTACTAAAGATCAATGACTAGAAAGGTGCAATTAAACTGTTGTCATAATTAATTAACAGAAATTAATCGTCAAAAATAGGTTATTTATACAATCATTATTGTTTATGGTTTCACATTATTCCTTGCACACTTTCAGTCTTTTTTTTGTTTTTTAATTGTTATTACAAAAAAAATCAACTTAGAACTTGCTTACCTCACAAAAATAACAATACCTTTTTTTTATCTTCTTGACTACACACAAATACGTATATTCTGTACTATACGTAGCAAACAAAACTAGTTCACCCATGGTAACAACATAAGCACTATGCACATAAGGTAGAAGGGTTTAAAACAGAAAAATATACATCTTTATTGGGTTTTCACACTGGAGTTCAGTTTTCTTAACCTTTAGGCGGTTGTCATTGTACTTCATACACCTTTGGGACCATCGTCACATCTGTTCTTGTTGTATGTTTCGAAGACATAGACTACAATATAAAAACGGCAGAAACTCGCCACATCATTAACAAGTGAACAGTGTTTATTTATTATTATTATTTTAATTTCCACTGAATGAGCTAAACACACGCAGCTATGACCTAACCGCGTCACCAGTACGAGGAATGATGTCCCTCGGTGAGCACGTCCGGAGCAGACCAGGTCCTTGATTCTCCTGGTGAAACTGAGGAAAACTTCAGTCAGGATGACCGGTCGGAGGAAAGTAGACATTATTCTTTCATACTCGATATACTTTTTTTTAAAAAAAAAAAAATGTTATCACACATATAGAAACATTTCATTCATTTTTTTTAACATTACAGAGAACAATACTGTACAATGTAAATTACGCTTAGTTACAGGGATTTTTCATTGAAACTCATTCCTTACTGGTATTCCCCACATTTCAACAACAATCATACACTGGAAAACTGTTTTGAAAACAAAACACGTATGTTGAGTCTTGTAAAATTACACACGACCATACGGTAGCTAATATTATGATCAATCTAATTTCTACATTCCTGTATATATATTTTTTTTTTCATCAAAATTTAAAGTCCAAAATTTACACTTTTAAGGGCCATTAATAAATAGTGAAGGATATATGTAACATGCGTCAATGACCTCGAAACTGCAAACCGTTCCTCTATGACTAATTTTAAATGCAGACAGACTTATTAAGTCATTTCAATTAATGCCGTTTTTTCAAAGAATTACATACATTTGCGTTGATCATAAAAAAGTAGTACACCCAGTTTCACAAAAAATGACCAAATGTCATTTTTTTGTGAAACTGAGTGTATATTGTAAAACCTAAATTGTATAACTTTCAACTCAAATGTCAATCGTTTATGCAATTTGGATGCGGCACCGACTGCATGCAACGTACCGAGCGTCGTGGACTAACTGCAGCTCCTAAGTAAGACTGTACGAACATTAGATTGTCATTTATTGTGGAAATGTATATACAAATATGGACAACTCAACGCTAATAATAGCAGAAATTGTGAACAGTACATACACAAGTGTCGGTAAAGTACAGACATCACATTTGAGTTTTATTTAAGGTCTTTAGGCAACTTTGACTTAGGTCGAATGGCTGATAGGAGCATTGGTGGAATTAAGAAAGGGAGGAAACGGGAGAACACGAGAATATCTCACAGACGTTGTCCACCACAAAGTCCACATGGCATGAGCTAGGATCGAACCGAGCACCCCTAGCACAAGCGCGTTACCACTGAGCCACCGTGGCCCAAACTGTAACACTGAATTTTATCCTTAAGAAATAGCTGTAGATATCTCAGAGACGAACCGAGCGATGGCTTCCTAACTGGAGATTCTGGTTCGATACCAGCAGTCCATCATCCTGACTGAGGTATTTTCAGCCTCCCCCACCCCTGGTAAATGCCAGGATTGTACCTTCAACTTAGGCCCTGGGCGACTCCTTCCCGCATTCTTTCCTCTAACCTATCCGGCCTGAGCCATACGTGCCTAAAGACCACAAATAAAATCAAAATTCAAATTAAATTAATAGAGATTATTAATTGTAATTAATTTCTATTATGTATGAATATATTCGTACAAAACTATACAGGAAATAATTGGACCACTTAGTACTTCTCCAACCAAGTCTAAAGTTAACGACTTTTGACTTCACGCTAAATCGTGTACCATGTATTTGTCCTCACTGTGCAAGGAACAAACCATCGATCAATCAGACTCTGATTTGGAGTATAGCTCAAGTCATCTCATGGAGGAGTGAATGGAGGCAACGAACATTCATGTGAAAATCTATTCGATTTTTTTATTAATTGTCCTACCCGCGTATCCATTTCGGTGTTCCTTATTACTTTCTTTCTTTTTTCAAATTGGATTAAGAATATACTGATAAGGATGGAATATATGTGTTCACAACCATACAAAGGAACCTTGAACTGTGACGTACGATATATACCAGAAAAAGAATTAAGGATCCATGGTGGTTAGTGGAATGGTTAGGACGCTCGCTTTCAGTGCGTGTGGTCACGGGTTTGAGTCCTGTGAAGGTGCATGCATTGAAAGTAGTAATGTGGAGAAAACTTCACTAACAACTGCAGACCCTTCGAAGATCCCCAATTCGCTTAGGACTTTAACAACAATAAAAAAAAAAAAAAGCTGTGCCGTAAAAGACCATCTAAAAGACAAATCTGAAATTTTCTACGGTAAAAAGAAAAGATTTCAAGTATTTATATTTTTTTTCTTTGGACTTCACAGTTTTAGCGTTGGCACATTCACATTTTAAATTTAAAAGGGCTTAAGATTACATGTTTTATATGATTTGGATATTTCGATCTCATATGATTATGAATGCGCGATAGCCTCTTCACACCGTCTTCAATAACATTCGTCCTCAAATCTGAGTCCCAAGTATGTCTTTGCATTGACTTGATCTACAAGGTCAAGAAATTAAATTACACAACGATATTGTTACTCCATGTTATCATACTCCAAAATAACTCCCAACACATCCAAACAAATATTTTACCAAAATTGATGTATTGCATTTTTCAAAGTCTTAATTTTTCCAAAAACAAAAACATTTTATATATATATAGATGGTCGCGTTGTTCTATTGGGAGTTCATTTAATACTTCACATTCACGTCATAGCTTAAGAGATGTAGCAGTTTCTTCTTTCAGTTCATTAACAACAATCATGTTACCCAGTAATTACATAAAATAAACAGATAACTAAAAGACAACTGCTTTTAGGTAAACCAAATGCTGAAACTGCGATCCACTTCATGCAAGCATTGTATTCGAGTACTCTTAAAACTTCCAAAAAGACTCCACTTTCAAATTCATTTTTTAAAAAACCTGTACATGCTACTAACATAAACACATTTTTGTTTTACCACATACAGAAACGATCATTTAAAGCAGGCATGGCCAACAGCAGGACCGCATGCGGCCCGCGTTATGATGAATTTTTCAATTTGAACTTTATTTATAGCCTTTACGCATCTAAGACTCAGGCCGGGATAGGGGAGAGAAACGGATTTGGGAAGATGTCGGCTAGGGCCTACGTTAAAGGTGCCATCCCGGCATTTGCCTGGTGCGACTGAGGGAAAAACCTCAGTCAAAATGGTCGGCCGCTGGAATCAAACCCACGACCTGCCGAATGCTACGCCAACACTCTACCACTGAGCTACGGCGGCTTGGTGGTGGTACGATGAAAACTATATTGTAATATGTAATCTAATTTAATTTTAAAAAATTATATTTACACTCAAGTACATTCTCCCAGTAGTAAAATGATTTAATAAAGACAGAAATTAAATATTGAGTAAGTGCAAAACTGCTACACGTTTTAACATATATCGCAGATTAGAGGGGGTACTGACCTCTCAGATGGCGCTGTCAGTGCGTGAATCGATAGTCCCATCATCAGGGGAACATTAATGCAGCAACAGGGAGTGGCCGACCAGACAGGGACAGCGTATCGTGTCGGTGAAATGAAGACCGATAAGGAGAACATTAGACAGTTTGTTTTTTTAAGTTCGTTAAAGGCAATAATGCGGTCGCAGCCTGCCGCAACATTCGTTAAGTGTATGGTGAAAATGTAGTAAGATAGAACATGTTATCGGTGGCTTCCAAAATTCCGGGACGGAGACAGAAGCAGCAAAGATCAACCACGGTCTGGACGTCTAACGGTAGACGAATTAGAGGAAATTACGGATTGACAATTGAACTACCAATGCGACATAGTCGGAACGCAACATGTTATTTTTAAAGAGCCGTACAAGACTTTATTATCGTAAATAGATCTCACAACTATGCAGTGTAAAATTTTTACCATATGCAGAATCTGAAGGAAGACATACCGACATATTGAAATTATTGCCCCTGACATTTTGAAAATACTGAATACTTTTCTTTTTGAATGATCTGGGAGGCAGGATTTGTACTGCTTGTTTAGAGATTCAAAATCAAAAGTGTTGTGATAAAAGACAAAATGCTGACCTATGAACTGTATTAAGCCCTTCAAAATCAGCGCTTTGAACCCACCCACATGGTCATGGATTTGACACCTTTTCAATTCTTTTCATATAGAAGATACAGGGTCCTCTGTGAAGAAACTAGTGAGGAGCTGAATTAATAAAGGAGACTAATCCAATAATAAATCAACCTTTCAAATCTGTCAACGTGGTTGGCCAAAAAGTACCTTCTATCTCAAATGAGTTGAATTTAAGATTTCCTCAAGTCTCACGAAAAACTTTCTTGAATGTCTAATTTACGGAGTTTTCAGCTGAATATGGTTGCAGGAAAAAGTATAAAAGTTTCCAACTGGGAAGAGGTTTTATTCACAGCATATCAGATGATAGAATTCCCGTCCGTCCGTAATTACTTACAATTATAATTGGAAGTCATACCTTTGAGAAGCCATAAGTAGGAACTTAACAATCGAGTTCGAAAACCCTTAAACCAACAATGATCCCCACATTTTTGTGTATTACTACAAGATATTCTGAAATGTGTAATAAATTTAAAGAAAGTAATTTAATAAAAAACACCACGAATATAACGTACGCATGTGATTTCGTCAACTTGCAAAATGCCCCCCCGCGGTCGACTATCCTGAAATTTTCCAGGGTATTCCCCCTTCAGTTTCACCAGGAGAATGCTGGAATGGTACCTTAAGTACGACTATCCTGAAATTTTCCAGGGTATTCCCCCTTCAGTTTCACCAGGAGAATGCTGGAATGGTACCTTAAGTAGGGCTCCGGCCGATACCTTCCCTATTCTCTACATAACCTATCCCAGCTTGAGTCAAAGATACCATAAAGCAATTCCATTCCGTTCAAACTGTAAAATAACAGTAAATAATACGAAGGAGTTATTACATTGTTATGATGCATGTCCATTAACGTCAGTACAAAGAAACGCTAAACGGTGACTTAGATTCAAAAACATTGTCAAGATACGTAAAATATGTTCTCAACTTTGGCGTGACTATCGCAGTGAAATATTGCATTGTGGCTACAGAAATATTCCCAACAGAAAAAAATACGATACAATCTATTTGAAAGGTAAAAGTACTACCCATGTAACTTCAGATTCCTGGTAGCGTCAGTGCGTCACACATGATACGTAAGTGTAAAAACGTTAACGTTTTGTTTTTGTCTTAGTCGGATAATACCTGTCTATTCCTTTAGAATGTTTAGCACATAAATATTTTCTTCATTGTATTTTACCAGTCACTTCCATTATTATACAATTCATCTCCTCCATAGAAACAACCTTCTCCGTAAGGATTCCTTTGCTAGTCTAGTGTCCTAACTAATTCTTCACTTCTCGTATTACGCAGTCTATCTTCACATTGCTAATTGACTGAAGCTCTACGACCCTCATTACTGATGGGAGATCTAATAGATTATTTTGCCACCAAATTGTTTCTAGTGTCTGTTGTTTCTAATTATTATTTAACTAGCCCTAATTACTGTGATTGCGTCTAGTTAACGCAATCTTTTTCCCTTACCTTACCTTTCTACATTCATTTTGTTCATTGAACAACTGAATAACGACAGAACAGGGAGTATAAGAATAGAACTACGAAAAATAAAGAGAAATACAGTACACTCCGATCCAGAGAAAATGACTGCTTAGAGATTAAAATCGAATAATTGCACAGTAAGGCAATATTGAATGAACACTTAAAACAAGCAACGCACTGGCTTACATTGTTATACCACTGTTGTCAAATTCTTGGAAGTTTTGAACTTTTCCCATTGGCCATTTTCTCTGAAACTGAGTGTACCGTCCTCTTCTTCACACATTTGTTTATATTTTCCCTAGTTTCTTGAATGTTAAGGAATTAGTACAATACTTATTAAAGACAGAGAGATAGAGGCGTTGAGCTCATCTTTCAATTAGACGTTAAATGTAAGTTGAACTGTTTACACAATTAACTTTGGTGAACTTCACACTCCGAAGTACAATCCCCCTCACACTTACGCCTGTTAACAATTGCACTTGAAGTCACAGGTAACATATAGCACCGCAACAACTTTACTAGGATTAAACAAGCAACGGTAATTCGTAATATGATTTGTGAAACCCACACATTCTCTAGGGATACAATTTCGAACAGCGTAAAAGAGAGAGAGAGAGAGATCTTTTATACATATCATAAATTAAAATTAAGTCAGTAAATTTACAAACATTCTCTCTTCTCGATGAAGATACATAGTCGTGGAAACGTAATGAATAACATGTGAATATGTCTACATCAAAACACGCTTCATTACTTCTTCAATATGACATGCAACTGAAAGACACACACTCATACATCCATCCACATATATACACACTGCAACAATAGACAAGAGTTTCTTCTTGTCCCCTGTTCTAAGGACATTTCATTACACTATCACATTAACAACTGGATCACCATTAGCTTCTGCGAGGACACACACAGATTACGCCTTTTTTGATATTCCTCTTCTGTCCAATTAAAGAAAAAAAAATCTGCTGGTATAGCTGCAACGTGTTGCCTACTACGGGGGTACCAGAGACCTCTTTCAGTTCACTCTGTGTATCTCCCAAGTACTAAAGCTCTTAACAACGGACCCACTTCTTTTGGATCCTGCAACGCTTCCACCAACATTTTTTCCACATTTCGCATTATGGCAATCTTCTGATGGCCTTTGAGAGGGTAGACAATCTGCCCTGTTGGACCAGCCTGAAAATATTCATTTTTACTTAAAGGAAACAAAATCGTATCAAACCTCCGAACAAAGAAATACAAACGAAAATAAATATATTATAATTACTTACGAACGATTTGTTCTGTAGTCTCTGAAAGTGTGACTACGTTTCAACCATTTTCTGGATGTTTAAGTACAAATAGACATATAGATAGAAGACAGTAATAAGAAAGAAATATAGGACAGTTTGGTTAGGCATCTTTGGACCTATTAATTAAACCGTAATTATATTTAAGCAAAAGCTGAATGCCACTCATCTACAGCCTTGTCTATCTCTTGTGTGGTCATAACTGGAGCCATGTCAGAAGCTAGTCGCCGAAGCTATTCCAAAACCTAAGCTTCATTTTCTTTTTAATGTCTAACAGCAGGATATAAAATTTGTGTGTGTTTCAAGACCAAGAAGTGACCTCTCTTGAAGGTAACTTGTGATTATTACAAACAATTTCTTTGTACCTTCGCTTCACTTCACCAAGTTGTTTCAATGCTAAATGTACGTACTATTTTAGTATCTGGTAGTACATTTGTGCCTTCTTTTACATTGACATTAAAATCTGACATCCTGTCTTTTCATTATAGAGATCAAACACCACAAACAAAATCTCAAAAAAATCTCAGGGGCAGAAAATTCAAGAAATATTCTGTCAGCTCTGGCAATACGTAGATCCGTTAGAAAAACAAGAACACTTTTTACCTTGAGTAAACCTCTCTTTAGTGTATTTCTTCAATATATTTTCCCAAGAAATAAAGATATAAACAAATTTACAAACCCCATCACACACCATAAAAAACAGATTTAGTTTCAATACATACAGGGAGTTCAATAAGTTATGCAACTCACGGGACATGAGGAAAAGTCATGTTGGAAATATGTGTCACCCACAGCTTCACACAGATGCGCGCGTCAAATTATGTTGCGAAACAGCCGCCAGTGCGTGTGTCCTGAAAAAACCTTAGCACATAAAGCTGAATGTTGTGCCGCAGTTGCGCTAGTGAGTAAGGCGTCAAATAAGTAGCGGACTTGAGATGTTCTCATAAGAAAAAGTCCAGGAGGAGAGAGATCAGGCAATCTTGAAGACCACACCCCTTGCGAAATGATCCTTTCTTGGAACACATTTTCCAAGAACAGTCGGGCTGTGAGAAACCAAGTACTTTCCTGCTCGTTGTCTGTTACTGTGATAAGAAATTCCATTATCAGTAACGGATAACAGGCCTCTATTCACAGCCTCTTCAAAGAATGTAAATGTAAATGCGCTTTCGAGATATTGCGGACAATCTTCTGGCTATGGATAGCTTCAACGTGTAAGATTGTCAGCTGACTGTTTACGCATGTTTTGCGAATTGACGCAACCACCATTCAAATGAAACCATACCTTGTCCGTCCAATACCAATCGTCTAACTTTTCTCTATTTAGAATCACGTGCTACATGAATCACTGGCAATAATGATACGCGTTAAGTCCTGCATAGCACGAATATTCTAGGTTCTGAGAGCCAATGCTGTCTGAATATCCGTTACCTCTTCCTTTGTAAGCAGTTATTGGACGACCATTTCTCTACTACACTTCTCGTGACCTTAAATTTGTCGTGGAGGCGTTTCATAATCGATTTCTGCAGAGAAGGTATCTCCGAAAACTTGCCTCCAAATGGGCCCCATGCATCTCCATAACTACGGCTCTGGAGATTGGGCTGAAGAATCACTATTCACTCCTCAGCTTACGGCACCAGGGAAAACAGAAAAAGGTCACTAATTAGTATTGCCATGGTTGCGTCACTTATTGAACACACTGTATTATTTTGAAATTTTGGACCAATAATTTATTATTCTCCAAATACCCACCTCAGCTCCACAACTACCGCCCAGAGCCACAGAAGATTTAGGGTTCTTTCACTTTACTTTCTTTTCCCTATCTCGTTGTATGTCTATTTGTGTTGAGCCGACAGACGTAGACTCTTAGAGAATAGCTCAAACGCAGTTACAGAAATATTAATGTTTCTGGCAGAGGCTACACGACAAATTATTTACACAACAGTTTGGCCTCTCGCGCTATGGCAGTTTACAAAGTGACTACATTTTATTTACCACTATTGTGTGACAAAAAGGTACACACACCATCATCAACTGATGAAAGTGTTGTACATTTATCTTTTGAGGTACAATCAGGAAAGGAGTAATTGCACAACTTACGAATAACGCAAATGCTGTTTGTATATACAAATAAGTCCTAACTTATGTAATTAATCGTTCCTTTAAAGAAAGTTCACGTAAATCGATAATTATGTACATCGGATTGCGTCTTTTGAAAACTGTATAAAATATTGAAACATTGGAATGATACGTAAGTTCACACCACGTCATTTCGTAGTTTCGTATTTTTATTAACACACAGGAGATGTTAAATTCATTAAGTTACTTTTTTTCCCGCAACGGATGGAGTGTTAAGATAAGAAAAAACCTTTCAGATATCTTCTTCTGTATGAATTTAACAAAGGTTCCACCGTTCCGACATTGTCAGAAACGTTTGTGATGTGTACGGAGAAGTTATATAGTCCACAGGGCACACCTGAATGTGTATTTTTTTTTTCGGTTCAGTGACGATTTATTTTTACTTCCATAAAGTGGTCGCCCCGCCGCCAATCGAATTTTGATCAAGACCTCTGAACAGACTAATCCACGAGAATTCCCGCCACAAGAAACTAGCATTAGCCACTGAGCTGGACTGCGATCAAGTCGTAATGTCCCGAACTGTCACAAGAATGCCAATGTTAAGAAATGGAATGAAAACATCCCGTCCCAAGCCTGATCTTCATGCACGCGATACAATGTTGTGTGTATTATGGGATCCCAACGACACCACGAACTGCTTCCGGAAAACACAAACCATCACAAGCTGCACAGATTGTGCTCAATTCCACCATGTGGTGAAAATACTTGTGAAATGACCAAGCTATGCTGCTGCTCCATGATAACGGAAAGGCGACACACAGTGAACAGAAAAGCAGGGATTCCGGACGTGAAATGAGTGCTATTCGGCATCCGCCACACTCTCCGACCCTGGCTCCTATAGAAGTTCACCTGTTTCGCGCTCTTTCAAACGCTCTGCAAGAGATCTTCCAAGTTCGCAGTTCAACCAACGAGGGCCTGATTCCTTGCCCAAAAATTAGGACGTCATTAACAAGAGAGGAGAATATACAGTTAGTTCAGTTTCCTGTGTTATACTCTTTATCGAATTACACACACAATATAAAACAAACACGAACTTAGTTTGACCCCTACATTCAACTGCCCTTCCCCCCCCCCCCAAAAAAAAAAAAA